>DVQM01000634.1:0-15726 GCA_018231645.1 Heliconius ricini
TTGCAAGGTGATATTTCAACGTGTTTTATTTGATAAAGATATTAAAACTTACGAGCGAAAGTTATTTCATCAGCAAGAATTTTTTATGAAGAAATGCTTTGTATTTTATAGAATGTAATTTGAACGTATACTTTTTGAGAAAATATAGGTTTTAAATAATTCAATGCTCAGTTTACGGCCGCAAGTATAGACATGAGTCCAGTGGGGGGCGCCCTTGCCGCCGATTTCGTTCTCGCAAGCAGCCATGTTAGTGCTTCCAATTTCTCACAATTACTGAATGTATAAATTATATATATTCATTGTATAATTTATATTGAATATGTTATGAAAATGCATGATAATAAAAAATATTAGTGGTATGCGAGCGAAGCCGCGTATGGGCCGCTAGTAAATATATATAAGTAGATATAATGAACTGAATTTCAGTGACAAATTCTATACGAGGCTGGTATGCAAAAACTGCAGCCCATATTAAAGTTTCATAGCGATGCAGTTAATGCATTACAAGAGGCGCAATATAGTGCGTGCCGGGAGTATCTCGATGTAGAGACGATGGAAATTATTGCGAGAAAATAATATTTATGTGTGGAGTAAATATTTTTAAAAGAAAATATTATTTGAATAAGAAAAAATGTAAGGATTTCTTCAGTAATTATTTAATTGTATATGTTATCTTTAATGGTTTTGACAGAAGTTTTGAGAGAATCATTCAAGATCAGCAACATTTGGGGCGATTATTTGAAATTTGCGGTAGATGATATTCTTTTATTGGCTCAATATCTTACCTTATTATAATAATATCTAAAGCTTTTTCAACTTACATACATCTCGAAAAAAGTTAAAGTACTAATTTGTCATAAAAAATTAAACACAAAATTTTAATATCTAAGTACATCTTTTTACGGATAAGAATTAAAACTCATTACTTAGTATTATTTAGTAATAGTCGTTATTAATCATAATTTTTTTTTAATTTCTCTTAAACTATAAGAATTTTATAAATTTTCATATACTCATTCTATATTGAGTGCTTATTAAAGTAACATTTTAAAATATTCCTCGTTAGGCAAACTTGGGCATAAAATGCTCAATTTATCATGAAGTTTTGTAGGTCTCGGAGTGAAAAAATATAGCGTTTTTTACGACGTATGTGGAAAATCATTAATCAAGGTACAACCTTGTAAAAACGTTCGCATGTAACGGTTCTTTAAGAGAATATTTTAGCTAAAATATCTTACGTAATGTAATTTATGAATACTTATAATGCTCATTACTTTTCTTTATATCTTTTTTTAGGTACATTTTAATAACAAGTAATATGTGTTTAGAAAGATAAGATTTCATTCTAAAGTACAAAATACAAACTTAACAATAAAAAATTATAGTGTTGTTCCACATTATGAAAAAAATTGACGAGTATCTAACGGAGCAAGGGTTCAATTCCCACTACGGTCTTTATTTATTAATTTGATATAGGTACCGACCCAACAAGTAGTAAGCATATCCTTATTTTAGAATAATAAATTACCTATCACCACCATGAATTTCATGAGTGTACAAAAATAATTCTGATTCCTAACAACATATACTCGTGCAGCACATACCTACAAATAAACCTTAACCTTTTCAATTCTGAGCTTTCAAACGTTTTTCATGGAAAAAGTAAAACTGTAATTACGTTGCTTCATTGGTTCAGTGAGCTTTTTCTCAAACAAAGCTTTCATTTGAGGCAGAAATACATGTTTTTGAGTGGCAAAGAAAAATTATGCTAGATATGTATGTCACGGCCAACTTTATCTCTTCCAACCTTGGATTCATTCCACTTCCTAGTTCATTAGGAAAACTGTATTCAGCGAAATAAATAATTATCGTGTTATTTTTCTTTTATTGTAGAGTAATATATGTTCATATATGTGATAATTCTTAATATATAAAATAAATCAATCAATTTACCGTCGTGGCTCAGCTGGGCAGTGTTTAACTGTTAACGTGAAGAATGTGGATTCGAATGATTACTTAAAAAAATCATCTTCACGCTGTATCCCTTCATGTTGTGTGGTAGGCAAATTGAACTTGCCAACCTAAAGTGTTAAAACACTCCGTTTCCCACTTTCCGACGAATTTGGGAGGTATTGCGTGTTAAGTGGCAGAAATCAACGCCGCTCTAGGCCTCGACATCAGAGCGAAGAAATTAAATATAAATTTAAATAAATATTTAATTTCCTCAAGTTGGGATGGGACCCACAACCATCACTCCACAGTTGCACTCTTGTGCCCCTGGGTCAGAACGGCCTCGTGATGATTATATTTAATTTTAATTTACGCTCTCTGGTAGAAACGTAGCGTTAAGTCCCACCACTCAACACGCTATGTCTCGTAAATTGAGCGGAAAGTAGGGAACAGTCACTTCAGTTTTAGCACTAGGATACATATGCTATGCGAGGAAAAGGGTGAAACTATTAAATCAATCCATACTATTTTTTTACAGAGTAGATAGATATTATTCTGTACTCTTGTTTTTCCCCTACCGTGTTTATTATACATTTTTATTATATTTTTATTTAAGTATTGACTCTTTTACCATATATGATATGAAATATATATTTATAAAGTTCATTTGTTTAACTTCAGGCTGTATTTTACGTAAAGTAAGCAAATAGGACGTAGTTTAAGATACTCTGTTCTCCCATTTCCGACAATTTTTTTGCATATTGAGTAGTGAATTTCATCACCGTGCTTTTTCTTGTTACCAGAACAGGTTAATTAAAATATTATCCATTCATTGAGTAATTGAACCTACAGCCCTCACGTTAACAGTGACAAGTTTTGCCCCTGTTCAACTATATAAAACCAATATATTATTTATAAAAAAATCGCTAAACCTTACTCAAAAAAATAAATCAGAAGTAAATCTCATTATTTGTTTATTCTAAATCCTCATATCGACATCAAAGAAACACATATCCATAATATAAAAGTCACATAGTGACTTAATATGAAGAGAAAATATTATCTTAGTTTTATATTTTGTCATAATATTTTATGTAATAAAATGTGATTTAGCGAAGTAATTTCTTAGAATCTAGTAGAAACATTTTTTTTTCTTTAGCGTATGTATTTAAACGTAAATTACGTGATGAAATATATCTTCTAGAACTTCTTTACGAATAATAATTTAGTAACTAAAGGATTTGCTTAAACAGAAAAAAGAGTAATGACTAACAAGGAGATATAGTAAGCAGTAATATAAATATGTATGCTCATATATATGATACATATCGTTTTGTCTCTAGTGCAAATAAATAGTATATTTTTTTATATTTGTTTTTTCTTTATATAATATTTGCAGAACTTCTTTCATCCAAGATCATTATGGGCGTTTACTGTGTTTGTTACTTGCTTGAGCGGAGAAAAAACTAATTATTGCGAGTGAGGTTCGAATTCATACCTATCGCGTTTACAGTCAAGTATAGTGAAAGACAGGCTTAACTTTATTTTTAACGGAACACGGAACGGACACTTACGCAAAATAATTTCCGTATTACGCCCAATTTTCCAAACATAGTTTGTTGTAAGGCGGAACTTAACTCACTTTTAACTTTATTTGATTATTAAAATGGAAATTATTCATTGCTTGGATTGAGAATCGAATCCACAACCGTAACAATTACAGTCAGAAGTGCGTCTTTGTGCTACGATAGCTTCTTCAAATTAATGTTGATTTTAAAATTCCAAAATAAAAAAAAAACATTTTTTTTCTGTATTAGGATCTTTACATCAACATCAGTACAAATTCGACACTACACGAATGAATCAATTTTATTTCTATAGAAATAGGGTTGAATTCGAAACTCGGGGGAAGAAACTTTTACATATGAATAAGAAGTTGATTGAAATTTTACGCTGTTTTTTTTGAATACATTAGTATATTTAACGGTACGTGAAAGTAAACGTTCCCCACGTTAGAGCTCAAATTATCATTCACAGTACAACATACATATTTAACTATTTTTAACCTACTTCAAAAACAAATGTTCAACGCTTATATTTTTATTTTTATATACGTCCATCGATCTATCCGTGATTTGAGAACCAATGTACAAAATATTTTTTTTATTTGAGAGAACGTACTTTCGTAATCGTACCATTACCTACCGGACGTGGCGCAGGGGGTCAGAGTCTAATTTCATTTCATACTCTGATAGATAAAGTGTGGTGTTGAGTCCTAACTTAATAAAAGTAGAATAAAAGTAGAACGGAGAGTCTTAATACTAGATTACCTCTACTGTTCCTATTACATGCGGACGACCTATTAAGATTGCAGTACGTTTAAGTATCAACTAGTTATATACATTTTTATGTGTTATAATTATATCTCTACATAAGAAAATAAAATAGCTGCACTAAAATTAGAAATTTCCAGTTCTTGTATGATTAGAAGGAAATACAGTATTCATTTCTAATACACTTTTAATAAGAGTTCTCGATATGTAAAAAGAGTGGAGTACTTTTTATTTATTCCTCCCATCCCTCCACATACCGAGCATATCGATTAATTTCATTCCATACTAGAAGTTTGTTAGTTGCAGCTTTGCATGTAGGGTCAAATTTAGAAAACTAGCGTTTGTATATGCCACACCATATATTCAAAGTACCTTAATTAAGTTAGTCTATACAGTGGGTAACATCGAAACGACCTAATCTACAACATAGTATCTGGAGGTACTCTGGAGGCATGGCGTGTAGAGTGGCAACGCGGCGCTTGTGCCTTGACAATTGTGCCCCTGCGCCACGACTTTCCTCGACTCTTCTGTTTCATAATATAAGTACAGACTATAAAGTATAATTGTGGACTTAATAATTGAAGACCGAACAAAGCACTATAAAATTTCGCAAGAAAATAAAAATAAAACTTTTGAAATTTGCTTAAAGCATCCGAAAAACCCTACAAAATTGAGACCGTTACTTCCAAATAACTTTCTTTATAGAAAACTTAAAGCATAATCATAAATAAGAGCAATTGTCTTTTAAAGTGAAGTTAGAACTATATCAGTTAAAAATAAACTGGAGTGGGGTCCAAATATTAACATTTCTATTGTCTTACCCCCGAGCAAGTTAGACGAGGGACGTTATAACTTATAGTACTTAAAGGTAAACTTACCATATACAGATGACTATTTCAAATAGCATATACCCAAATTGATGAAACTCTTAACGCAAAGCAGTAAAGTTGAAATTATCGTAAATTTTAATTATCTAGTGGTATCTGGATGTTGTATTTGAACGAAGAAAGCGTTCATTCATAGAAGGGATGCTCCCCCATCTCCCCCCTCAAGTTGTCGACGTAATTTTTTTAATCATGTTTTATACTCGTATTAATTTACTTAACGAGCGTCTTAGTCGGCTGTTTTTTGAATGCTTCGCCGCGTTTTTCGATGAATAACAAATGAGAGGGTCGGAGATGTTTTGTAAACTGATCAGTTGGAAAATTACTTATAATTATGAAAATGGCTACTGTAGTGCAGCAGGTAGCACGTGTATATATAGGCGTGGTAGTTATGGATTCAAATTGTATTGGAAATTTACTTTTACATTTTTTTTTTGGCTTTGTTCATCTCTCACATAACAGGGTGTTTCAAGGTTTCTTACCTTTTAAAGAATCCTTATTAAGTTCACTTTATTGTCCCTGGATTTATTCAAAAAAATCAAAATTCACATTTACTTAAAAAAAAATATGCCAGTTTCTATCACAAAAAATGGAAGTATCTTAATGTCTTATTACTGAGTTCCTTCTACCGACACTGCTATGAACATGATATAGTGTGAAGCTAAAAAAGAACAAAGTAAATAAGTAAAAATGCTTGTTTAAAATATGTATATTATTCAAGCATCATTTTTAACTGTCCCATAATCAAATGCACCTCCTCCATTATATTTTAAACGTAAAATACTTTGCATCTAAATCGTACTTCAAAGTAGGTATACTATAAAATTAGCATTTCAGATTATTACAAGGCATTGGTCCTGATGTGATGAAAATACTTTTTATGTTTACGAATTATCCAGAGATAAGAAAAATTAAAATACAGTGTATCTCATTATGAAATTTAAAATAACCAGTCAATCATTCCCTCAATATCTTCCTTCATATTTATGATGAGGCCAGTCGTGGCGCAGGGGCACAAGCAGGGGCAAAGATTGCAAACGCGACGGGTTGTGGGTTGTAGTTTCCACTCGTCACTCGTTCCCACTCAATATTTTCATTTCTTCGCTTTGGTAACTTACGCTATTATTTCAGTGTCTTAATGGGAACGAAGTAAAGAAAACAAACTAAAAAAACTGATAAATTAAACTTAACTAGCCAAAAATGTTAAAACAGGCTTACTCTGTCGATTTACGACACGAAACTTGAATTGACCTACTATATAGTGTTTTTTAAAAATGTCTAAATAAGTTAAAATATTTAAATTTTATATAAATAACAACAAGGCTGTGATATGATTTCTATTCGAGTTAAAATTTGTACGCATCGCTAATACGACAGGACTTGGAGGAGTTATCGACGGGAGCGGAAGCTTGAAGTGGAAGTACATAATAAAGAAGTCAACATCGACTTAAGTTTTCTTAAGCTGGTTCTGTATATTATATATATTCTGTATGTGGTCCATATGAAGAGGTGTTATAATCTAGATCCAATTCATATGTGTAAAAAATAAGTAAGCACGATGATTTTATTATAAGGCGAATCTTGTGGTATTAAGTAATATGACGATGGCTCTTGTTTGTGCGATCATTGTGAATTATAATAAGAAAATATTCATAACTTTAAGAAAATCAATCGCGGTGTTAAGTTCCGTCATTCAAAGGGAGATGTCTTGAAAAGAGGTGAAAGTTAGAAAACGGCGTGAGATAAATACTTTTTAAACTGTTTTTGAAAAACTATGCAAAAATGCAGTACATTACTTTATAACATATAACAGATTTTGGAGAATAAAATAGTGGTCTTGGTGTCGAGGCAAAGCGCGACATTGAGTTTCGCCACTCAGCACGCGATGTCTCCGGAATTCGGCGGAAAATCAGTAACGGTCATAAAATCAGATTTTTTCTATCTCGCAGGGCGCCTACCATGCTCTGTGCATGGTGCGCCCGTAACAGGGTATATAATCTACTGTGTGCGGGATACATCAAGGAGCAAAAACCATATTAAATACGATTTTTTAACCAAAAATACAATACTTTTTTGCTCCGTATACTATTACCGCTAAATCTTATAACTCACACCAGTACTTAACGCTCACCGGGTGCGAATTTCAGAGGTGTTGTTTACCCTTAAGGCGATTTACTCCAAGTATCTGCTAAGCCTATAATTAGAAAAGTTTTTCAATTAGTTTAAATTCGCTGTAAGTTGAGGAAGATTTTTGAAGCTTACATCTACCGACGCTGATATAATTATTTTATTAGAAGGTCTTTAAAGGTGAAAAAAAATTAAATAAGAAAATCAAGTAGCATCACGCTGTATCCTGAATACAGCGTGGTTGGCAGAGGGAACCTTGTGTTAAGGCACTCCGATTTCTACTTTCTGCCGAGATTATCGAGACATTGCGATAATTCTACACCCAATAGGTGGCGGAACTTAACGCTGGGCTTTATCCATGTTAGCAGAGCGAAGAATTTAAATTATTAAAAAATAATAATTCACTCCCTCGACCGATGGGACCCTGGGGCCGATCCCACAACCGTTTGTATTGCAGTCACACCCTTGTGCCACGGTAGCGTCAACGTAAGAGCTTTGTATATAATATCTAGTTCGAGTAAAAAAGCTGTATAGTAGTTCTTCGATGATTATATAATATTGTAACTGGTTCCTTGAACACTAAAAAAATGTGATTTAATGTATAGTGCTTTGGCTCATGACACGTCTAATAGTTAGAACCTTTTACCTGTACCATTATAACTGTCCAGTTTTGTTAGTTTTAATAAAAGGAAGAAAGCGGAAGGGTACCGCCCTTACATCGTGAATTCATTAGCCTTTCAACCAGAATACGCCTGTAACAGTCTTTATTGACAACAACGGGACGCTTGTAATATGTGATCTTTCTGTATATACTTGTTACGCTTGTTTATATTAAGGATTTATAAGAATGGTGATTCGTGATGTTGATTAATTTCTAAGATCAATAAGTCGTTGGATCAAACTTACTACCGCTAGGCAGCCGATATGCTAAATAAGCGCACAGCACACACCCTACAGTCGTGTCTAGAGTATTTTCTGCGTTCGTACAAGGTACTAAAACCATAGGTGAATACTACTACATACACCAGAGTTACAGGACATAGAATAGCACCACATACTCATATGAGACGAGTGAACACTACTACATACACCGGAGCTGGAACATAAAAGTAATATCACACACTTCCTAATTATTTAACCATTCGTAGAATAACATAAGTATATGTCAACATAAATTATGTCAACTACCACCGCCATACAAGCATTGCTTACGTACCCCGATCAGCTACGAAATACTAAGTTAACGTCGCTATAACAATTCGCATAAACCCATCACGTCAGCTTTTGCGACTTTAAGCAACTTTCAATATTGTAATTTTGGTCAAAGTCCTTTTTGATCCATGTGTCGTTTCTACACATATTTTGCCTTTATAATAAATTCGATCTTAAAAGATCATGGCATTATCAATTTCAAATTATTATATTATATTTATTATTTATTTGGTACGAATTTTTCAGAGCAACATATTTATTACTAACGTAATACCTAATAGTTTGACACGACTGCTGCCTTCCGTAAGCACTCACCTACCTTATTATATGAAATGACGGTTGCGACACTCGGGAAGTCCATACATGAACTACTCTAGATTAATGTGATATTGAAAATATGTTGATTAGTATTCATAATAAGCTATACTAATGATAAGTATTGCCATGCATATTATTATTATTTTTTTATTTATCTATTTTACAATTCAATATGTATAAAATATATAAAACTCTTCCGTTACTGAGTGATTGACAGACAGAGCTTTAAAGAAATTTATGAAATTAGAAACTTGAAATTTAGGATGCACCTACATTTCAACATAGGTCAGTGAGGTGTGTGTAAGGGAGCACTAAAAGAAGATTTAACTTAACTTAGCTTCACGCTTTATCCTTAGCGGGGTAGTCAGAGAGAACGTAGCGCCAAACGCTACGCTCTCTACATACCTATTTCGCCTCGTCCACTGACATCAACCTCTTCCTACATGTCCTCCGGGCATGTATGTACATACATGCCCTCCGGGCAAGAGGTAGAGGTAATATATTACGAATAAAAATGTCAAAAAAGTGAAAATCGACCTACCAGCAACTATTGTGTCTACTACATACAACTATCAATATCCCAACTTTGTTTTTCCAAATATATTTTGAAACAAAACAAGAAATAAACACAACTTAAAATGCAATAGAACTTAAAATCTGAATTCGCCAAAGCAACGGTTGGTAAGACAAAGTTTTTTCCTGGTTCACTAGTTCCGGAAGAATTATAGCGAGCAGACGCGACGTGACGTCACGCCAAACTTTTAAATTTAATTAAAGACAACTGTGTCGCTGTATGCTTTAGTAAACAGAATGTGGGCGCAGACGAGCGTTTTTTATATTCGAACTAATCTATTCGTTGTCGTCTATTCGTTGTCAATTTTATCTACTGATATTATTAAAGTTTGTTTGGTTAAACGCGGTAATCTCTGGAACTACTGGTTCAAATTGAAAAATATATTTTGTATTGAATTTTCCAGTTTTTCGAGATATATATTTATCATGTTTCAATTTTTGAAACTGTGCTTGTGGTGAGAGTTACATACCTCGGGTACTTAGTATATGTCATGTCATATACACAACTTTTAGTCTTTTTTATTTCATCACGGGTGGAAAGTCGCGAGTAAAAGCTAGCCTTTTTTATAATTTTGGAGCATTTGTAAGTTTGATTGAGGCCAGTCATGGCGCAGGGGCACAGGCGGGTGACTGTAAACGTGAAAGGTTGTGTGTTCGATTCCTACTTGAGGATAATTATTCATATAGAGCGAATATATTCATATAGAGCGAGCTCTAAAAGCAAGGCAAACCGCGACGTTGACTTTCGTCACTCAACATAAAATGGCTCCAAAATTCGACAGAAAGTAGGGAACGGAAGTATCTCAATAGGAACGGAGTCTACCAACATAGGCATGTGGGGTACATCGTAAATCTAAAAAAAATGTGGAATAAATAGTTAAATTTTTATTTTTACCCCTATTTTAGGCGTCTAAGCCGCCCACCTACGCCCGCTATGTCGCACGTGTGTCGACCCAGATGTGAATAAGTGCACGCATAGCCCTATGCAATTTTGCATACCGCGAGACATATTGCGCTTTGTAATTCTTTAGCGTGGCGTATTAAGAAATTCTTGGTTTTCTGTCCTTTTTGTTGTTTAGAAAGATGAGTGCAAATGTGGTGGCGATGTGGCGCAACAGCATAGCGTTTGATTGTATACAGGACGTACGTGGATTCAATTCCCACTCGGCGAAATTAATTATTTTCACTTCCTCATTCTAGTAGCTGGTCTATTCTTAATACGAGCAGTCTCGAAATTTCGTGAAAAGTGGGGAACGGAATGTCTTATCAATAGGTTCTTTAATTGAATAATATTCAAGCTCAAGTTTTATTGTAATTAGTAAGACTGATATAAAATTTGTTTTTTTTTATCGTATTTACAATACCATGACGAAGATGGACGTGTCTGAGAAACCATGTTTCGGTTGCCGCAAGATTGAGTTACGCATTTGACTAATATCAATATTTGAATACAATGAGTGAGCTTAAGGTCAAAACTTACATTAAGAACTTATATATTTAAAAAAAAAAATAATGTTACGCTGCATCACATATAGCAGAGTATGCACAGGGAACCTAGTGTCAGGACGCACCGTTCTCTACTTAGTTGGTAGGTAGGCTAAGGGAACCTTGGAATGTAATATTCGCTGAATTCTAAAGGCATTGCGGAATTGAAAGGAAAAAAATATTTCATTTCCTCGAGTAGGAATCGATTAATATTCACACGCTTGTGCCCCTGTCCTGCGATTGGTCTCGATTTTAAGAGATATGTAAAAAAATAATAAAATTTTAATCTTCTTAGTTCTTCCCCTTATTAAATAACCGAAACACTGTAAGTAATTGATATGACTTACGAATTTTTGTGGTTTTTGTATTGACCGCGTTACACGGAGATCTAATGCAGATAGTCATCTATGTGAGCCGGTTCAATTTCACGGCCCCATTGTCGTAAAAAATTAAAGGTTCTTAGTACATTTTTTTCTATTTTTTTTTTGTGTTTACTTGAATACATTTTACTTTATCTTGCATATACCAAAGTTGAGATGATTTAGTTTGATTTTTCTTGCGTGACCTTTCCGCTCGAATATGAAATGTCGAGCGTAGGTAGTCAACGCCGCACTTCGGCTTACCAGAACGAATTCATAACCATAACTTGTTCCTTGAAAGAGATTGAACCCACAACCATTGTGTTTACAAAAAATAAAAATAAAGTTTATACTTTTTTTTAAAGCGTATCCCGCATGTAGTAAGTTAGGTGAAAGAAGCCTAGTGTTAAGACTGAGAGATTTCCGCAGAACTCTGGAGCCATTATGTGTCGAATGGTGGAACTCAACACCGCGCTTTTCCTCGACATGGAGCGAAGAAATTAAAATAATAAATATATGTTCCTCAAGTCGGATCGAACCTACAACGGTGTAGTACGTTTACAGTACAGCGTCCCGATTGACTTCAATTTTAAATTATTATTTTTTAAAGTCAATTCAATTAGGACGTTACAAACACGTTTGAATGTTCGTTACATAGAAATGTCAGTATTGTAAGTTTTACAGAAAGCTACCATCGGCTCGAAAGCAATTTCTGTAGCGAAAAGCTGGCAAAAAACAAAAGAGTTGTTCTTTTCAAAATATAACAGTATATATACATTAACGACGACCTCTACAAACGATATGATTATAAAAAATCTAAACCAAATCAGCTTGATGATTGACAGCAGGGTAGGTAGAGGGAATCTAGTGTTAAGACACTCCGTTCCCCACTTTCTCCACTCGATCCCAGAGAAATGTAAATAAATATTTAATATCTTCGAGTGGGGATCGAACCCACAACCATACTTTGTGCTCCTGCGCCACGAGTGGGCCTCGATTATTATTATAACAATATTTTCAAACATAGACAAAGCTTAATTCAATTTCCCAAACCCCCGCTAGATTCAAGTAAAGCGGAATGAAATGAGCAGTTGTGCTGAATCCATTTCATCTGTCAAATGAATTGTCTCATCTACACATCACTAGATGATTAACGATTTCTCCGTCCCTCCCTCTGTATCATAATTTAATGGAAATGCGTTAAATTAATTAATTTTTTGACGATTTAGACATGTTATTATATGTGTTGTTTGATGGTTTTGGTTATTAAAGTTGAGTTTTTAGGGAATGGTCGTTTTTAATTCCTTTTCTTTTTTTTAATTCAACTGTATGCGATAGGTAATCGTAAGATGGGGACAAGTGTTTTTACTTCTTGATGTGGAAAAGCGTGAAGTAGTTTTTTTTAATTTAATATAAGTTAAGTTTTCTTGATATTGTTTGGAATATGTTACAGTAATTGATAAGTAAGAAAATAGCAGTTTTTTTTTATAAAAACAAATAAACGGTATAGTTAAATCATGAAGTGATCATTAACTGTACGTTTAAGTTACATTGAGATATTTAGAGCCATATGCACATATAGGATAAAACAGATGTTTCCAAGACTATGTGAAGAATAGAGCGCTTTATCATTAAGCAAAAAATGAAAAATATTTCTTATTTATATAATATTTAAAATATACAAACAACAACAGATTTAATTGTGGTTTTACTACATATATATACAGGATAGTTGAATAGGCTATTGAATAAGAATTAAATACATATAGATTTTGAAAAACTAAATAAGCTGTACACATATTATTCTTACCCTTTTGTATTAAATATATTATTAAATTGTGAAATTCTAATTAACTACAAATATATTACAATAGATAACTATATAGCCCACACGGACAAAGCCACGGGTAAGAAATATTATTTTTAAACATTTTTAAAGCGTTATGCTATAATTAGGAAAGAAAAATACTTATTTAAAAAACCACACCACAAACGTTCATACAATCGTTACGTGGTTAGAGCGCCTGGTTGGTTTCCAGGAGGCGCGAACTCGAGTCCCGTTACGTTCACATTATTATACGTTTTCTCAATAAGTATGAGAAATATTGAAAAAAGTATTATTTGTAGTCAGTTTTAGTATACATATTTCAATATTACACTTGAAGACACCAACGTTTTATACTAACAAACATTATAAACGAACAATATCTTACAATAGAATTGAACTAAAGGAGCAAACTTCTTAGACTTTAGTCCCAACAAAGAAACAGTAGCCTTATTTGCTACACAATAAATAAAGGACGTACACGTATGAGAAATTACTGGGATACCCTTATGAGTCCCATTATTTTAATAGTGTAAATCAAATTATGATTATGCAATTTGAACTTTAACTATATAGTGCTAAGGTTCAAATTGAAATTGTCAAATTTTAGTGAAATTTAGTTTTTGTTGGTAATTAAAATGAAGATTTATTTCTATGGGAGTAAGGTATAGTTTGGTTTGTTTATTACATTATTTCTCGGTTGACCGGCATAAAGACCGCACAGTGTCTCGACGCCTACTGCGACGCTGTTATTACGGAACACTCGAGCGCCAAGATATCGACAGGGTGGAATAATTAACCACGTATGATACTAGCATAGAGAAATTGTATATAAAAGTTGTATTAAGTTATAGAGATTTGAACGACGTGAACTTTTTTCATAATCTACATATTTTTTTAAAATTAAATTTAACTTAATATCTTTTCTTTTTAGCTTCAAGCTGGGAATCTAGTGTTAAGACACTTTTGTTCTCCACTTTTTGCCAAATTATGGAGTGTCGTGTCGTCGTGTTTAGTGGACTTATAGTGGGAATCAAACCCACTGTCAGTAAAACACGCTTGTACTCCTGCCCCACGACTAGTCCCTTATATAATGGAGGAACCTGAGGAAGTTTTATTTTATTATACTTAATTAATGTACATATAACAATCTGAAATTATTTTCGCTAGAGATAAAACGTAAAGCTCAACGACAAATATATACATTCTGAGATTTACTTAATTTATCTCGCGCTACTTCAGCTACACGCATGTAGCAGGGTAGACAGAGGTAGCCTGGTGTTAAGACACTCCACTCCCCACTTTCCGTCGAATTACGCGCTGAGTGGTGGAACTCAAGGCCGCGCTTTTGTCTCGATACCAGAGGGGTATTATAAATCGTATAAAAAATACGATAAACGCTGTTCCTTGCACAACGAACTGCGTATACAAGACTAGCGCTAAACGCTTAACGCAATGGATGTCAGTCATATTCCTAGGCTATTTGCTAAGTTAGGGAACGTCTTTCTCATATGGATTTGAACTTACTCCTATCGCTTTACGACAGTACCATCAATAACACAGATACAGATATAAAGCTAGATCTATTAAATCAAGTAAAGTAATAAACCTTACTGTCCATTAATGCGTAATCCTTTCATTCACGTTTGTCCATTGTACACTGATTCCAGCCTTTGTTGACTTCGCTGTGTACTGAGTAGAATGAGATCCTCGAGACCGGTTTACAGTGTGTCGGCACGATAGATATTGTATGTAGAATTGTAAACAATGTTAACAAGTAATTTGGAATGTGTTTTATTGCGAGTGTAGACGCGACGGTTTAGGGTTTGATTCCTATTCGGTTCCCAAATTTTTATTTTTATTTAAAAAAGAAAGTGCAGTATTGATTTCAATTCCCTAATATCTCAAAAAAAATCGGAAAATGGAGAATAGAGTGTCATAATATTGTGTTTGGTACTTACACTGTAAAGCTAAAAAAAGTATATTTTATGCGTCGTACATTGAATGAAAATGTTTTTAAAATAAGTAATTGCAACAAAAATGGAAGCTATTTATGATATTTGTAAAAGTTAAATATTGTTTTTTAATCTTTGTAAGAAATCAGAAATTTTCCTTTAATAATTTAATGTATTTGATATTTTTTTTGCTGTTACAGTAAATGCAGCAATAACTGAAATTTGGTATGATATACGCGAGCAGAAACGCCGCACTTTGTCTTTGTCCCTTCAAAACCATTAAATATAATAAGACATTCGGCAAGACAACATGTAAACGCCATACATGTCTTATTCGGATGACTTGCAACTAAATCCCCGTTTCCTGCGGTCAGTGCAAGTCAGCAAAGGGGTACGTTAATTACAATCATACTTAATACCTATTAGTGATCTTTTGTAAATAATATGTCCCATATTAGAGCGCTTTATAGTGTGGGGTAAGATAATTAAAGATATAAAACTATTTGACCGAGTTATATAAGTATATAAGGAAGGTTATGGTCGTGGGTTCTAATTCAATAGAATTTACGTATATATAATACTATGTTGAGGCCAGTCGTGACGCAGTGGCACAAAGTGTGACTGTAAAACCGATTGGTTGTGGGTTCAAGCCCCACTCGTGGAGATGAAATATTTACTTAAATTTATATTTCCATTTCTTCGCTC
>DVQM01000635.1:0-15715 GCA_018231645.1 Heliconius ricini
TTTTAAAAACTATGCAGTAGTCTAAAGAAATGGCGATTTCAACGACACTTTATATGTGGAAAACGTGTTGGGCGTGACAAAAAAAAAAAATATTCTTAGGTACATAGTACATACATACGTACGCGAACCGTTACTTTCCTTCTGACGCAGTCGAATAATAACAAATAAAGATATTATCCGATACACATTGGTACACACAAATACAGCGAATAATCAAACTCTATTTCTCTCACTTAATAGTGCCGCGAGTCATTTACAATACTATTTTCACTTGCGCCTTTCCTACGTCGGTCAAGTAGAAGAGATAGTGGTCAAGTAGAAGAGATAGATCGTTGAAGGTTCTGAGTAGCAGTTTCTAAGATTAGTACCTTCAAACAGATAAACTCTTAACGCTTGTATTATGATTTATGATTCATACATTATTTATAGTATAATCTATAAAGCACAAAAATTAAAAACCTTTTGCAAGTCCATGTAATATCAGCGTACGTAGGTACTCACAAAACTGCTCGAACGTAACGCAGCGCGTATCACCGACATGAGACTGATACTTCACATTCGCTACGAGGTATTATTTTTGAAAACAATCATCAAACAACGCCGACAAAGCGACAACGATATTGTTTTTTTAACAATTTATAAAGTGTTATTTCTAGAACCTAGGGCAGTATTAAATTAAATAGGACGTCTTGAAAATCCCGCCGCGCTCGAATTGTGATAGGTTTTCGAAAAAAATGATTATTTATCAAAATTAAGGATTTTATGAAAATTCAGGAGAGTTTTTATATCGTTATTTCCTTACAGTATTAAAAAAAAATATGAAATTTAAACTTGCATTAATAATACTAACTTGGTACGCCCAAACGAGTGTTCAAAGTGTGGTCAGCATAGCTCAGGGCAAAATCCTGGGGATACCTAGAGATGGTTTCATTTCTTACGGGGGAATCCCTTATACTTCAATTAATGGCCCTACTGGAAGGTTTAGAGTAAGTAATATCTAACGGAGAAAAACGATATTTTTTTATTATTTAGTATATTGAAGCACATATATAAAGTCGTTCAGATCCACCAGGCAATGCCTCAACAATTCCGCAAAAAATGGAAACAGCAGTGACTTAATGGCGACGAAGTGTAGCAACAGTAAGTAGGTTCCTAGGTTTAGTCTAGTTACCCTGCTATGTGCGGGATACAGTGTGAAGCTAAAAAATAAACTGTCGAAACTCAATAATCAATTAAAATCTCATGATGAGAACGCATTTATATAAATACTGTTATAATTAAAATTATTGAAATGTGTAAAAATCGCGAAAATCAAAGATACGAGTATAGCAACATTGATGATAATTACAGTTTAGTTTAAAATGTTTTACAACGTAAGCATACATAGCGTACGTCCATATACATTTTTTTTTTATTTCTGAATAAAATCTCTGGATAAAGTTTTTTTTTTCATGAAATAAACATAGCAAGAGCAAATAAACATAGCAAAATCTTAAAGATAAACAATAATTTTCATTTATTATTATTTTCTTGAAGCGTGGTGGCATAGCACCTACATGGAAGGACGTTAGAGAATCTCGTGAAGCCCACTGTTACCCGAGCTCCTCATTAGAGGAATGCTTACAGCTGGACGTCAATGTACCTCCTGGGAAGTCCTTGCCGGTTTTAGTTTGGGTTGTTGGAGGTACCGGTCAGTATAATCCCACGAAGCTGGTTAAAGAGGGACTCATTGTGGTTACAGTACGGCATAGGTAAATACTAAGTATACGTATATGATTTTAGTACTTATTCAATTTCTAGAAATTCTAGCAATTCTGACTGTGCTGAGATGGGCTTCGAGGCTTTTTGGGTTTCTTAACTAATGCAAAAAAGGAAGAACCTAGAGACTAGGTTTTTATTGTTTAAAACAGAAGAGGAGTATGTATATCAAAGTTTTATGACTATTTGTAACATGGAATATATTAACATTTTTCAATTTTTCTTTCATTTTGTAAAGACTGGGGCCAGCTGGCTTTTTATGTTCGAATGAAGACAAAATCCCAGGCAACGCAGGGTTAAAAGATGTGCTGATGGCCTTGAGATGGGTTAGAGATAACATTGTTGCTTTCTATGGAAATCCCAATAAAGTTGTTATTGCGGGACAAAGTTTTGGAGCTGCGATGGTAGAAGCGTTACTTCTGACATCTTCTGCAAAGGGTCTATTTCATGGAGCAATACTGCAAAGTGGGACTGTAATGGCTCCATGGGCTTTCAATTTCGACGCAGAAGAACGAGCTATGTTTTTAAGAATGCAGTTTAACGGTAGTAGAGCTATAACTACATTAGCTAAAGCTGGCGTAGCAGACATGGCGAATAAGGCTGAAGAGCTTAATCTGCCTTATTTTTCCTTTGGACTATGCATGGAAAATTCTTTGAAGAATGAGGAAATGCTTATATCTAAACCTCCAATAGATTTAATATCTAAAGGCTCGTCAAATGTCCCTATTATGATAGGATATACAAATAATGAGGCTTACGTATTTTCTTCGATGTTTAAAGACAAAAATGTTGTGAGGAAAATGTCACATAAAATGGATATTCTAATTCCTATAGAGTTGCAAACAGGCAAAAGGGAGATATTGCAGATGATGAAGAAAATGAAAGAAATGTACTTCGAGGACAATATGACAATGCCATCCGTACTATCTTACCACAGGTATTTATGGTGATTATTCTAAGTGTGATTTACACTTTTTCCCCCATATAGCAGGATAGACAGTAACCTAGCGTTATGAGTCTGCTACCTATTTTTTGGCCTATTTTTCGAAATATTGAGAGTTGGGTATCGAAACTCAACGCCGCCCTTGGTCTATCAGAGCGGGGAAAATTAAAACAGTTTTTAAATACATATATATTCATTCTCCCGATTATGAATTGTCATCCACAACTGTTTGAACGCAGCCGCTGTCTCATTCCACCACAATACGACGCCTCGATTTTTTTAAAGTGAATAGGGTGATCTAATATGTACATATTATGTCAAATTTTCCAGAGATGCCTACTTCGTAAGCCATATTTATAGAAGTTTAAGACTTCACGCGTCGTTTGGCCGTCTAGTGTACCATTACCAATTTTCGTATGTGGGCAATGTGGGAGTGGACGAAGAACTTGATGTTCCTAAGCTTGGAGCAGCACATTCTGACGAGTTAGCGTATTTATTTCCCGACAAAGGGCGGAATCTTAACGGTGACGATGGAATTGTGCAAACTCATTTAATTAACATCTGGTCTAATTTTGTTAAATATTTGTAAGTAAAAAGTATAGCAAGCATTCATCATACAATGTCTGCACTCTTCTGCATGCGATGCTAATTCTTAGAAAAGTAGACAGTAAAACGGATAAGTCGATATTTTCACTTAAAAGTTTTTGGGGTTGGACAACAATAAACAATGTATAAAAAAAAATATGTAACAAATATTACAAATTTTCTTACTTGTAGGAATCCAGGTGGCGCGAACAAGCAGATTTTGTGGGAGCCGGTAAACATACACGACCCCAAGGTATTGGATATCAATATGGAATTAGATTTTATTGAATTTCCTTACCAGAAGGAAGCGCAGATGTGGGAGGACATTTACGACAAATACTACTTTGAAAGGAGGCGAATTTAAAATGCCTGTAAAATAATGTTAATTCTCTGTATCAATTGCGAAATGTTATTTTTATCTAAGCTATAAAGTTAAATTCCCGTTTGGCTGTAGGCAATGTTGTTTTATTATTGTTATAATATTTTTTTTCTTATGTATTGGTAGATAACTTATAATAAGTTTTTATAGATAACTAAACTTTAGCTGAGGTTTTGCCCACATGGTCGTAGAAAATTACTAATAATTGTGTATGATAAATGATACATTACTTTTTAGAAAACGTATAAAAAATTGAACGTAGCGGGATTTGATCCCGCGTCAATCCAAAACCGTTCGTTCGTACGAATTATCTTTGGGTAGCGGAAATGTGAAAAAATCTCCCTGCAGAAATGTTAACAACATAAGTTGTAACAAGCGAATATGAATTTCGATTTTATGGATTTTCAAAATTTTCGTAGTTTGATGAGAACGTATGGCTTAGTGGTCAGAGCGCTTAGATTAGGTTTCCAGAAGCGTAGGTTTAAATAGTGCTACATAATTTTTATATACGGTTTCTAAATAGGATTGTTCTTTCCTAAGTGTGGAATAATACTTTAAAAATAATAAAAATATAGGACACATTCTGATAGCCTGCGGTTACAATGACCGCAGGTAAAATGGGCTACAACAAATATAAACGATTTTTCATATTCAGTAGTTCCTGTTATTAGGGTGCTCAATGAAAAAAATATTCAGTTCTACAATTTTAAGTACCCATAGATAAAAAAGATGTATAGATAAATTAAAGAGGTCCATCCAAAAGTGACGGTTGCACCTACCTTCGTCAGTTTCTTGTATAGAAAATTTTGTCACCTTACCTGTAACAAAGCGTTTTTAAATAAAGCAAATAATTTTTATGCATTTTGTTCTACATATATATTTATAATATACGGGCATATGTAGATTATATACACATTTTATTAAGTTTGATATGTAATATAAGTATTTTTGTTATTTTAATTTTAAATGTAATGCTGTAGAGGGTGAGAATGCCATATATGTTTTCTAAATTATTTTCAATATGTATAAACTTCCGAAGGAACTCTTGAATACAATAGTTTCTGTAAGTGCATTTTTTAACATGGCAGGATCTAAGCCGGCGCCTCTTGAAAACCGCCGGCCGAGACGCATAGATTGAAATTCCGCTATGTTTAAAAATTTTATACGTTTTCTAAAAAAAGGATATATTTTTCTTTTGTAGTTGTAGTTTTTACCTACCTATATACGTAAAGGCTTCAATTGAGTATGGTGTTCTTGGTGTACAATGTTCCATATTACCCAATCGGCAAAAGACAAAAAGTAAACAGACAAAAAGCTGTGTGCTTATGACAATCTCAAGTGGAGTGATAATATTTGATAAGGATGCTTATTGCCAATGATAAATTAAGTTTGGTACTATCGAGACAAAATTACATTACAAAATACATATAACGAAAGTTTAGTATAACCTAGAGTTAAATGGCGGAATTTAACACCTTTTTGTTGTATAGAGCGAGGAAATCATAATTATTCCCCCGAGTGGGAATCGAACCCACAACCCTCACTGTATAGTCCAACACTGTACACTGCGCCACGACAGTCAAATAAGTACATGGTGTTTTACAAAATTATTGATTATGTATCTTGTTTCTCAGTGGTGTTCTGTTTACCATCTAGGAAGGTTGTTGTTGGTTTGGTTTCGAAAAAATGCGGTGTTTACTTCCAGTGAACATTTACACTTCTCGTGATTCTAAGAATACTCGTATTGTTATCAGATTCATCCTGTATCCCTGTCCTACAGGGCAGGAATATCTCCTAAATTCGAAACATTGAGTATTTAGCGGCGAAACTCAACGCTGCTTTTTGACGTTAGAATAACTTCTTACACACAAAATCGTATAAACTAATTAAAACATAGAAACGTCGAGTGAAGTTAGAGCGTCGTCTGTAAAATATCTTTATGATAGAAAATTTAATTAAAACCGTTGAACCGTTCGCAATGGAGTAACGTAAACATGAGCATACTGACGACATTCACGTAACAGACAAAAAATTGATTACTTCATTTAATACAAGTTTTTTTCCTATATGAAATGAAAAGATGAAAAAATTCCATCAAACTATTAAGTATAACGTTAATATTATTGATTTATAAATAAAATAACAAAAAAATATCATGAATCGTTTAACTGTAAAGGCAAAGATTGTGAGTTCGTTTCCCACTGGGGGAGTTCATTATTATTTTTATTTCCTTGCTCTGGTCAAAAGACAAAACGCGGTATTGAACTCAGGCACACAACACGGAATATATGGAAAATTTGGTGCTATGTGGGCAATGGAGTGTCTTAAGTTAGTTCACGCTATATTCCGCACAGTAAGCAGAGGTTACCTAGTGTTAAGGCACTCCGTTCCCCATTTTCCGACGAATTCTAGAGGCATTGCGTTTTGAGTGGTGGAACTCACCGACGCGCTTAGTCTCGACACCAGTGCGAAGAAATGAAAATATAAATAAATAGTTTATATCCTCGGTGGGGATCGAACCCACAATCACTTTTGTGCCCCTGCGCTACGACTGACGTCAAACAAAAAAGAAATATGGAGGCAAATTTAACGTTCAAAATATCGCACTTTTTAGAATTATAGTGATCTAATCAAAACAACCATGATTTTGAGTTTTTGTCAGAAATTGACATAAAACGACGCTTAATATTTATATTGTATTTCCGTCAATAATTTTTAACGATTATTAGTAACAATAAAAATATATGATGAGGTCCTTCACGGTGTTCCCGCATACCAGAATAGGCAGAAAGAAAATGTACAATTTGGAAGACAGTTCCAAATGTAATAATGCATGTAGAGTGCCGAAACAGACTGACGCGCTTCGTCTACCAGACTAGGTAAATGTAAATAAATTAAATATTTTTCCGAGTGAAAATCGAACCAACAACCGTCGCGTTTACGAGTCGACGGCTTCAATAAAAAATATTATGAAATAGTTATTTTCCTCTGGTAAGGTAATGTAACAAAATACGGTTTTTAGTTTTTTTACAAACAATATCTTTTAATGATTTGACAATTCTAATGATATGTGTAACATGAAAAAAGTGTTATCTATATATTGATAAATTATTCATGAAAAAATTTAATAACAATTAAAACCTAAATTAAATGATCACAAGTAGATTTACGAACATATAACTTGTGTATTTGATAATACTTGGGGTGATCTATTAGTATTGCTATACATTGAGTGGTTTTCACATGAACCAGTTTTGGGCATGGTATTAGGCACTAGCCTCGTCACCATGGCTCCTATATAGACTGTTAGAAATATTCACAAAAATGTGGCACGTCCTGTTTCTTGCTGCTAGTGTGTGCTCTAAAGTCGTTTTAATCGATAATATTATCGAAGTTGACGAATTGAACATCGGTAGTGTTAAAGATGGCGACGAAAAAAACGTTATTACAACTGAACATGGCCCCGTAAGAGGATATGAGAACAACGGCGTTTTAGAATTTTATGATATACCCTATGGAGCTTTTACTGCAGAAAGACCATTTCAAGTATAGTATTTTTTAAATATTTAATTGTCTACAAATACGTGGTAAAATTTCTTAATCATATTTTTTTTCAGGGTCCGTCGAAACCACTATCATGGGAAACAATAAGCGAAAAAACGGAGCACATATCGCGATGTCCCCAAGTTAATGAGAATAACGCTTACGTCGGAACTACTGAATGTTTAACTTTAAGCATCTTCAAACCTGTGAACGCTGCAGATGCTGACGTTGTATTCCACGTGCACGATAGCCATTTCAATAGTGGTAGCGGCGATCCGCTGAAGTATATACCAAAACGTTTAGTTTCTGAAGAGTTGATTGTTGTTTTACCTAACTATAGGTTGGGACCGTTAGGATTTTTGTGTCTTCAAAACGAGATTGCCCCTGGAAATGCTGGGCTTAAGGATCTAGCTTTAGCTTTAGAGTGGACTTATAATAATGTAAAGAAATTTGGCGGAAAGCCTTCTAACATAGTAGTAAGTGGGTCAAGTGCCGCCGGTGCATTAGTTGAGTATCTATTACTATCGGAAAGCTCTAACAAATTTATATCTAAAGCTGTTACTGAAAGTGGCTTCGCTCTCTCTCCGTGGGCACTAGACAGGAATCCATTAAATACAGCCATGACATTAATGAATAAATTAAATACGAGTGACTCTAATAATATGAATATTACATTCAAAGAAGTAGATATAGAAGTTGTAACGAGAGCTTCTGATGATATAAGTTTCCGGCCATGCATTGAATTAGGAGGAGGATTTCTTAATAAAACACCCTGGTCACTTATGAAAGGCGAGAAATTCAAAACACCCTATATGCTGGGATCAGCCAGTCAAGCAGCTATAGAAAAGGCTTTACAATATTCAGAACAGACTTTATTAGAACTAAATAACAATACATCGCTACTGTTGCCACATGATCTCAAATTTAAAAGTGGCAAAGAAAAAGAAAACATTGGTAAACGAGTAAAAGATCTGTACTTCGGTGATAATAATATATCGATAAATAATTTGGACATACTCTCACAGTGTCTGGGCGATAGTAACTATGTTTATCCTGGATTGCGAGGTGCAAGATTATTTTTAAATGGTGGTTCTAAAGTATTTTTTTATGAATATTCCTACGGGCGAACGAATGGTGCCAAGCGAGGTGATTACGTAAGCCATGTATTCAGCAAACCGGAAGATACACATGCAAATATTTTAACTATGTCCAATAGAATTTTAAAGTTGTGGTCCAATTTTATCAAAAGTGGGTAAGTTTTAATTTATTTGCTGTTAACTTTATTTTTAAGACAAATGCTTACAGTTTTCTTATAAACAAGTTTTAGCAACATTAAAAAGTGTTTTGGTTATGTCGGATATATTTTGTCAAATAGTAAGCTATGTAAATATGTTCAAAACTCGTAAATTGTTTTTCTACAACAAATATAATAAAAAACATTACACGAAACTTACAAAAAAAATACTTGAAACCGCACAACTTGGATACCGTCCCAGCATTCTGACTACTAACCCACATTACATCCATACTTATTATCAAGCTACGTTGAAATTCTTATACATTTATTTTATAGCACTCAATACGCAAAAATAAATTAGTTATTATATTTTGAATATAAACTATAAACAGATTTTAAATATTGATCTGTTACAGGGAGCCATCTCTTGAAAGCATACAATGGACTAATATGACGTTGGGGGCAGTCACGGAGGAGGAATGGCTGTCTATTGGCGATGTGATTCGCCTGCAAAGAGGATACCACATTGAGAGAATGAAACTCTGGGATGAAATCTACGAAAAACACTATGTAGAACATAATTTGGGTTTCGACCTTAAACATTCAATTTACATTACAATATGTTGTCTTATATTATTATTGAACTGTCGCAAACAGCGTTTAATGTGATAAAAATAAATAATGAACATTAAAAAAAAACGACCGAAGCGAGAAAAATGGTACTTTTGTAACTATTATATTTCCTATCAATCACGTAACTATATGCCATGAATTTATTGATTATAAGTGGAAATGCAAATTAATAAAACGTATAACACTTTTTGGTTTTGCATAATTCATTTTTATTTTGACCCAAAACGAGTACACACCGACAGTAAATTTAAGTATTGAGGATACGGCGACGCCGCGATGCGTAGTAATACGATAATATAAGCAAAAGATGGATGTTTGGATTGATGATGGTGTCTTGTTATGATAACACCATGTATAAACTAATTCACTTAAGCAAATTAACTTACGTCAACCGCATCAACTCCATTTTCGGGTGCACTTTTAGAAAGTTCCAATGATTTTTAACCGGATTAGTTTGACTTCAGTGGTCATCCACCTGTTGACTACCGTGTGCAGTTCCACCCCGACACACCGGGTCGTGGTGACGACACATGGCAGAGTGCGGGGGTACTACGCGCCCCGTCCTCCGCACCACGCCTTCCTCGGGCTGCCCTACGCCCGCCCGCCCACGCGGCGCGATAGGTTTAAGGTCAGCGTCATTTGTTGATACCAATCTAATTTGCAACGTTGTTACCGTTATTAGGGACGTTGGTAATATTTTGTTTTGTTTACTTGATAGTCTGAGTCTGCGTTGGTGTTGAGGTCCTTATGGCGTAGTGGGGCAGGGTATGACTGTATTAATTTCCACTCGAGGTGAATATTTGTCAAACAATGTGAAATTGTTGTTTTTGCTAAATACATTTTAATGATTAAAGTGTGGCGGTGGTGATTGTATGGCAAATAAGCTATTGTTGAGAACCGTTCCTAATATAAAGAAATTAGTAATTAAGAAATATTTTTAGTTAATGATGTAAAATTTTTGAAATATTTTTAAAGACTACGTGAAGTACTTGATGACGCTATCTATACTCGTATAACGTGGTGATCGTAGGTTCAATTTTTAATGGAGACAATTTTAAAAGAATACCAATATTAATAGAATACAAATAATTACCTTACACACACACACACACACACACACACGCACGCACGTACGCACGCCCGCACGCACGCACGCACGCACGCACGCACGCAACAACTAAAGTGAAACACCAGTTGGTGCTATAATAATTTTAATGGTACATTAAGGAAAAATAATGTTTAATAAAATATTAAAATGTTTAAAAACATAACATAAGACAAAATTTACAAACAATTACTATCTTAATAAACAAATAATTCTCAACAAATCATCATAAAAACTAAATATTAAAAAATATCACTCAATTTGAATGTTCTAAAAAATACAATTTGAAATGTTGAAAATAATGAAACGGCTTAGGAACACGGAACACGTGTAGAGAATTACGTTCCGGGAACATGTTCCAATTGGAAGGGAACATCACTACTTTCCACCACAACATTACAAGAATAAATATCAACGACATACATTTCAAAAATCATTACAAACTACTAAAAAGAGATTGATGATAAGAGAGACAATATGATATCAGGTCGACGTTGTGCCGCGTAATGGGATGGGTCGCTAATTGATTGTGAAAGCTTATTTGACTTCGCGTGTGCTGTGAAGTACCTATCCCTCTATCTATATATTGTTTGTGGTGTATTGTCATTAAATTAAGAGCTTATATTGATTATACAGGTCACAATAAAGGGTGACGCGACAGGTTGTGGGTTCGCGTGGACGGCGTCGAGGCAAAGCGTGGCCTAGAGTTCCGCAACTCAACAAGCTATGACTCAAAATGCGGTGGAAAATGGGAGCGGCTTGTCTTAACATTACTTTACTCTGCCTGCTTATACTTGGGGAAGACAGAAGGAACATAGCATTAAGACTCTAGTTCGCTACTTTTATATTGAGACCGCCACTCTTTGCCGAAAATGTTCCATTTCTTTGAGTAGGAATCAAACCCACAACCGTCGCGTTTACAGGCCTACGCTGTGCTTTATATAAATACCTACTACAGGTAATTATACAAGCCTCAATAAAAGGTACCTAATAAAAGGTACATAGTTAATATGAAAGGAGCTTTTTGTTTAATTTTTTATTCAGTGACAAATTACTGTATATTTTTATTCATGTTTATTGAAAGACATTACGTATACGTAGAGTAGAGTTTTAAACTTAAATTATGTCGTACAAGTATATTAAAATAAGGCCCTAAATAAAGGCACCAAAGCCGCCCGAAGCCTGGACGGGTATCTTCGAAGCCATGCATCGTATCAAGTGTCCGCAGCCAGATGGCACAGGAGAAGAGAACTGCTTAATACTAAATGTATTCACGCCTGTGAATGCGGCATCTTTGCCCGTTATTGTTCATTTTCACGATGGAGGATTTCAAAAAGGGTAAGATTGATAGTCTAAATTTATATTAAAACATTCAACTGTTCTAATAGATTTAGATGTAATGTACAAATAGACAACGATTTTTAGATGGATGGATAGATTTGGATATTTTCTCCAAATGGGGCCTCCATTTGGAAAAAATAATTATTTTTATTTCTTTGCGCTGGTAACAAGATAAACAACGGCGTTGCACTTCACTAGTTAACACATAATGGACGGAACAACGTAGTGTCTTAACATTAAGTATGTGCTCTCTCCCTACTCTGCTATTTTTGGAATACAGCGTGAAGCTAAAAAAAATTTATAATGCAATATTATAGATATATTTTCTATTCTATATATTCTACTATTAAGTCCCCAAATACTAAAATGATACCCGTGGGTGGTATCGAGATCGGTATTAATTAGCTGTCATCGTGTCCACTGCAGACGTGCGGACGGCTGCCGCATGCCAAAATCGTCATATAAGATTACATCATATCTGTTTTTCTTATATAGTACTAAATTAATATATATTTTAAAGTTGAATTCGCATTTTTGGGCTAACGAAATTTTTAAGATTATTTTCTTTCTACGAGGATAGTAGTGCTGCGGAACAACATGACTCCGACACTTGAGAGTTCAATTCCCACTCGTAGGAATGAATTATTTTCACTTCCTCAGTCTGGAAACAAAGCGCGGCGTTAACATCCGCTACTAAGCATGCAATGTATCATTAACCAATCAGTTATGGTCTAATTTGTCGTACCTCGACACATATCACTGCGATATATTTGTTCAATGCATTCGCTTGCCGACAATAACGATTCTACGAGACCCGAGTAATGGATAAAAACCGTAAATTATTAATATCACACCTCCAATGGTCAGTAACATATTTAGTTATGTTTTTTTGACTAAGGACTGACTCAATCTGGTGCATCTTGGGAACCGTTCAAACATTGACCACTAGAACATGTATATAGCATACACATGTTCTCACCAAGTTACGTCGACGTTTTGTACGTTCTACTTGTTTTAAATTAATAACTAACAGTTACACTGTTAAAATGTCATTAAATTCGTGAATATTAAGAACCACGATAACACCTTTGGTCAGACAGTTTCTTATAAATCAACATATTATTATCACCGACACAAGTGGTTGTTATTTATTACACGTTTGTATATTTGCAGGTGGGGTAACTTTAAAGGTCCCGAAAGGTTACTCGATCAAGGTTTTGTAACAGTCACTTTCAATTATCGGCTAGGCGTGTTGGGATTTCTATGCTTAGGCTTGGAAGAAGTGCCTGGCAACGCTGGCTTGAAAGACCAAGTAGCTGCCCTTTATTGGGTACGGAGGAACATTGCGAAATTTGGTGGAAATTCCTCTGACATTACCGTTTATGGTACTGGATCGGGTGCAGCTTCTATAGATATTTTACTATTGTCAGGACAAACCAAGGAGCTCATTCACAAGGTCATTTTAGAATCAGGCTCCGCTTTGTCACCATCTTCCATAACTCATGATCCTTATTCAGATGGTCTTGATGTCGCCAGTTATTTAGGATACGAGGGAAAAGATGACCCTATAAGTTTAAGTAATTTTTATTATAAACTTCCAATTAGAAAATTAACTAATGTATCCAAAAACTTCTTACCATGCATGGAAAAACATTACTATTCAACACACAGTTTACTGAACAGAGATCCTAGAGGCATACTGAAAAGTGGGAAATACCACCATATACCTATGATGGTGGTGTATTCAAGTGCTGAACAAGTTTCAATAATCTCAGAAAATATGGTTATGTTTAAGACAGTACCAGAATATTTTGAAAATCTACTTCCAAACGACTTGACTTATAGCAGCAATGATTTAAAGTACAAAATAGCTAAGCTAGTAAAAGATTTATATTTTAACGAAGTGGATTTAGCAGAAAACATTCTACAAAGCTATGTGGACTATATAAATGACATATTTTTGGTATATCCTTTAATAAAATCAATAACATACCGTGCAAAAGAGAGATCAGTGTTTTTAATGAAATTTATTTATAAAAGAAAATTGAGTAAGAATAGTAATTTTAGCATTCATGGTGCCGCACATGGTGATGTGTTCAAATACATTATGTCAACTAGAAACTTAGATGATCCTGATGAAATAATAGTAGAGACATTAATCACTTTGTTGACTAACTTCATAAGATTGAGGTATGATTATTGTTGAAAATGTTCAATTAAATATTTTAGTATAAACATATTGACCGAATGCATAATTATTGAGACAAAATGTGTTGAGTAGAAGAACTCAATGTTGTGCTTTGTCTTGTTACTAAAGAACAGAAATGAAAATGATTTCTTTCACCAAGTGGGAATCAAACTCACAATTTACTGTGCAGTGGCACAGCAAATAAATGTGATGAAATAATTTTCATTTCTTCACTTTAGTAATAAGTCAAAGCCCAATATTGAGTTCTGCTACTCAACACACATTGTCCCAATAATTAGGCAGTGCATGGGGAATTGTTTGTTTAAATACTATGTTCATCTGTGTACTCTGCTATCTGTGGGATACAGCACGGACCAAAAAAAATCTTCAACAGGTTTTGTAAGGTCAATAACATATTATCTTACATATTTGCTTTATTTTTTTGAATTTCCCATTGTAATTATTGACTGGTGTTATAACACCATTGTTCATTTTCTACCTGAATTGAGAACACAGTAGCATTATGTAGGAATCTCAATGCTGCACTTTGTCTTGGGGAAATATAAATAGTTCATTCCCCAAGATGGGATTAAACTCACAACCATCCAAGCTAACTAATCATTTATTTAGCTTCATCCTGTATTCCACACATTGCAGGGTAGACAGAGGGATTCTAGGAACATAGTGTTAAGACTGGTTGTTCCCATTAAGATACTTTCAGTACCTGTTTTCCACTAAATTCTGGAGGCATTATGTTGAGTGGTGGAACTCATGTCGCACTATTGCTTCTACACAAGAGCAAAGAAAAAGAATATTAAATATTTCATTCCATTGAGGGGGAATCAAACTTACTAAGTAAACATTTAGCCACACTCTTCTGTTGGTGCATCATAACTGGCTAATAAATTAGCATTACAAATGTACTTTAAAATATTAAATTGAATATTTTCAGAGACCCTACACCATTGACAACTGAGCTGGTTACAGAAATATGGGAGCCAATTGTCCCTTATGTGTTGGATGGGAAAGTCATTTTGCATAAAATTAATTGCTTATTATTTGGTAAATCTATGAGAAATGAAGAGATATCTGGACAACAATTTATATTTTGGGATCAAATTTATGAAAAATTTTACATTAATACTGGCGAATAACTTGTTAACATTCAAACAAAGTAAATAAATTGTATTTTCTTATATATTTTTATAATCTGAATTCTATAAAGTAACAAAAAATATACTGAATCTTTATTGACCGAAATGGTAAATATAAATTGAAATTAAATGTACAAAGGTACTCATAAAAAATACAAGTACATAACATAATTATGTTTAGAGAACTTTGAGAATAATATTTCGTTAAAAGTTAGAAGACAAGAGGCATATTATTTAAGTTATTGCATTCAGTGTGGGGTTTTTTTAAAGTTTTGTGACGAATGTGTGAACAACGTGCATCCGTGTTGTTGCTGTCGTAATCGAAACGGATATTAAAATTAAATTAATAGAAAACTATCTGCATTAACAATGTAGTATGCAAAGATATTATATTAAAAAAAAAACAACAGTTTATTAAAGCTTAAAATTATTAGTTCAACACGAGTAATAATGTAAGTAAGCATAACTTATACTTGACGTACCCAAAAACAAATACCGTTACCTGATCAATCAGCCGGAGACGGGAGACAGGTCCAGTGCAGCATCCACTTATAAACACTATAGCATAATTAACTTATTGTTTCCAAATGATTTTACTCATTCGTCATTAGATTTAATTGATGAAATCAACAAGTATTTTATTATACAAAAGGCAAAACAAGGACCGCCCGTCACATTTCACTCCACTGACATAACATGACGTGAGAAACGTTCGAAAGTACCGTTCTAATGAGATAGATGAAATTATTTTTTTAAACGAAAATATTTTTTTTATTATATGGCAGGTTAAAATATAAATATTTATTTGAATCATTTTATCATTTAGGTACTATAGTTAAAAGTATATAT
>DVQM01000636.1:0-15710 GCA_018231645.1 Heliconius ricini
ACATTGTCCCATAAAAGAATTACGGATTCGATGCAACCGAGTTCAGTTCGAGTTAAAGGTGCACCAAGATTATGCCTATTTCTAGTGTTAATATTATGAAAATCAACAACTTTGGTAAAGTTATTAATGTTTTTCTTAACATATATAATATTTTCAAAAATATATTGAGATGCAACTGTCAATATATTAATACAGTTGCCAAACTAAAGTTTGTCAAATTTAAGTTGTACTTTCCATTGGACTACATTGTGAAAAGCTTCTGTGGGTTACTTAAACGGTTTTTTTAATGTTTTCAAAAAAATATTTTGCAGGACCATTTTTGATCAAACTGGAACAAACAATCACTAAAAGCCAATGAATATCACTGTCTATTATAAAATAGTAATAAAAAAACCAACAGGTTGTTACAAATACCAGATTTATTGTAGAAAAACATTACAAAAACATGTTATATCCTAAACAATTGATTCTAACATTTTATTAATACATTTTCTACTTTAACAATTCAAAGTTCGAAAGTTTATAAAATAAGAAAACAGATGGACGATAAATAATATTGCAATAATTCATATTTCAACTTTTACTCGATTGCGTTAGAACGTGAGTTGTTTTACGATATTGCATTTAATATTCACTTTTCTGATACACCCTACAGCATCTACGGATCAGACAGTTTTTGAAATTAGGTGTTGTTGAATTATTCAAAATTGAAATAGTGACAAAGTAGTGACAACATTTTTAAAAATGTGTGTCCCAATAGAAAAATGGGGTGTGTATTAAATAAAATCTTGTAAAAATACAATTTCAAAAACAAGTCTAAAATAAATTAGTATTATAACAACAAAAAAAACCAAACTGCTTATAAAAATAAGGAACTGAAATGGAAGGAATAAGTTAAGCAAATAAATAAAACCGGTCAAGTGCTAGTTGGACACGCCCGCCCACCAAGGCTTCTAAATCAATTTTAGGTACAAGTACAACTTATAAAAGTTGACAAAATTTGATATTCTGAGCGCTTGGGCTTATGTTCGAAATGAACTACAAATATAAGTTTTCAATACAAATTTTCATTTCGTGCAAAATGTCATAGCTGTAGGTCCACGGGAAGTACCCTATACATTTTGATTACCGCGGCAAATTTCATTTCAGTTTTCTGATGTTATAATAATAATTTATTTAAATAATTATTTTAACTGTTGTGACCAGGATTTTTTTTGCCTTATTGGAAGTATATGGGACTATGGAATAATAAAATATATTTCATATCTCTAGGTCGTTTTATTCTATTTTTATTTAACACCAGAATTATATAAACATTGCCAAATTCACCTTCAAAATGAAAATGATATTGACAATAATGCAACAAATACAATTTTATGAAAAAATACTATAGAATCTTAATACTTCTTATTCTGTTATATTTAGTTAGTATATAACAAACTCTAGTAATAGAAGTTCAATACATTCTTATGTTAATGGTTGAAGTATGAGAACTTATGTCACTAATTAATACAATTATATTGAATTAAATATAAGCATTTTCATTGTAATGCCATACAAACATTTGATGTGGAATTCTAACCAGCAACCTTCATTTAACAATGACTTTCTTAAGATATTCTAAAATATAGATTACATTTTATTTTATTAAAAAAGCTACATAGAAAGAAAAACTACAATAAATATAATTGTCACATTACACAGTATTTCCTATTAGCTGTGCTTCCTTTTCTATTTCCTTGATTTTGGTACAGATAACATACAATTTCCACAGAAAATGTATATAAAGTGTTGCGTATTTCAATCACTGTCCGAACAGGATGGCAGTTTTTGTTATTGTTTGTTCTGATCTCATAAAAACTCCATTTCTCGTTCTATACCGACAAACTTCAGTTGCTCGGTTGGTCCATATCTGTAAACATGAATAAATATTTAACTACTGTATCATATACTAGATTATAAATAAGACGGTTGTGGTTCGAGTTCGACAATATCCCACATGCATTCCAGACAGATGCCTGGGAACCTAGTGTTAAGACTCTACGATATCTTACACATAGACCATTCTCCATTTTTCGCTGAAGTCTCGAATCAGTAAAACGTGTTGGAAGGTAGAACTCAGCGCTGTGTTTTGTCTTGTACACACCATAGCAAGGAAATAATATTCATTCTGTGGCGTCTACGCTACCCCATAAAGGTTTTATTATATTTTTTTATCAGTTCCACGCTGTATCCCGCACACAGCAGAGTAGGCAGAGGAAATCTAGTGTTAAGATACTCCGTTCCCCACTTTCCGCCGAATTCTGAAGGCGTTTTAAGTGGCAGAATTTCGCGTATTACCTCGACACCAGAGCAAAGATATGAAACAAGAAATTTAAATAAATATTTCCTCGAGCGGGGTCTAACCCACAACTAGTCACGTTTACAGTCACCCTTTGCGCCTCTGCACCACGACTGGCGTCAATCATTTAATATACCTGTAATCAAAGAACAGCTCTTCTCCGGGTTGTATGGCGCGCTTCGCAAATATCCCGATGCGGTGGTCGCCGTTCACCATCATCACCTTGGCGTAGCAGTTGGGGTTTATTGAATGGTTCGCGAATCGGATCTTGTTACCCTTTCTTGTTGCGTCCACTACGAAATCTGTAAAAAATCATTTATTTACAATCATTTAAATTTGTATTGAAATCTTTATAAAAATCATATAAAGATTTCAATCAATATATAATTAGAAAATCTATATTAAATATTCATCCTACACAAACCAATTCCATTTGATAAGGATAATATAATAAGACGTAACGCAACGGTTGTGGGGTTCGATCCCACTGAGGGGAATGAAACACGCCGCTCGATACGCGATAAGTCAAGAATTCGGGGGAAAGTGGGGATGGGAAGGGCCCTAACGGGACGTCTTCTTAGCGGAGTGTCTTACGACTAGACTCCCTTTGCCTACTCCGCTATGTACAGGATACAACGTGAAGTTAGTAAATAATAAATAAATAAATACAAACCATTATTAAGATTAAACAGGAAGGAGCACATATATTTATCGTAGACCTTCCCGCGTCGGTCGGCTTCGTCTTGAGATATGATTTCCCCACAATATTCTGATATGAATTCATTCTTGTGTGCGGCTTCCTTAAGGAAAATTCCCCAACCGGCTACGTCTGACGGCGCCAGGAGCAAATGCTTATGAAGACCTCTGAAAACATTATACTTTAATATCCTACTATTATTAAAGTGCGAAAGTTTGTGAGGATGGACGTGTATTCCACTTTCACGTAAAAATATATGTCCATAACTACATAACTATGGAGAAAATGGTCCAAGCCAAAATGAAAATCAATTTAATTTATTCAAAAAAAATTTGAGATTTATTCATTAGGTGTTAATTATGAAGGTAGTCAAAGTCACAAATTTAATGTAATTACATAACTTAAATAAAATATTCTATAAGCAATTAACACGCAAGAGCTCAAGGATGCGGCGAAACGTGGATATCGGAAAGGTGTTAATGGGGGGTAAGTGTCTTAACATTAGGTTCCCGTTGCCTAATCGGCTCAATCGGGTATATTTTGAATTAAAAATTTTAGGAAACCTGATGTTTCGAACATTTTGCAGTAGACCGTGGTCACGGACAGACTTCATATAAATAGATAGATAGAGAAAATGGTTTATTTTTTATCTTCAACCTGTATCCTACATATAGCAGACTAGGCAGAGGGAAACAGGGAACCTAGAGTTAAGACGCTCTAAATACACCTCCGCTCCCCACCTTTCGTCGAATTCTGGAGACATTGCGTGTGAAGTATCGGAACTTTGCCTGATTACCAGATCCAGGAAATAAAAGCATTAAATATTTAATTTCATCCAATGGGAATAGAACCCACAGACTGGCGTCTACTGTGTCGGTAGTGGTCTCTCAGGATCAAGAGCCGGATGCAGAAAACAGTATTATTGAGCTCTAGCTACCGACGGATTGGACCCTTTTATTTCTAAATGGATTTTTTATATTAATTAATATTAAAAAAATGCGCTTTTATTTTAAAAACTTGAAGCCTGTCGAGGTGCAGAGGCACAAGTTTATTTAAATGTATATTTTAATTTCTTGGCCTGGGGTCTACGCAAAGCGCGACGTTGTATTCCGTCATTCAACACGCAACAATTCGGCGGTAAATGGAAATCGGAATGTCCTAACACGACGTTCCCACTGCCTATCTTGCTGTGTGCCGAATACAGCGTGAACCTTATTTCTAATTATAAAAATATGTTTTGATGTAACCATAAACGCAAGATTATATAAAGAAATATGTAAATATGGACATGTTACCTCTGCACACTAATATTCCTACAGAACACAGGTGGTCTGGAGGAACCTGCATGAGACTGAGTCTGGCTGTGCACATGGGCCTGGCCGTGTCCAAGGGTTGGGGAGAGGGCATCAGCTCCACACGCAGTACACAGGTCTGGATCGCACTCTCGCACTCCGAGGTAGCAGGGACATTGCTTTGTATTGCACTGGGCCTTGCAACGGCAACCAGGAAACCGATTTTGACCTGTAAAGGTTCAATTAATATTATCTCTTAGAGTTGTCCAGTCCTAAAATATAAAGAGGTAAGTTAAAGTTCGGAGTCAGTTCTTTTTTTTATATTTTACATTGTGTGGAGAAATAAATGATTTTAGTATTGTTATAGTTTATATACTATTTTATAAATTATTGTTATATAACCTCCTTTTCGTTTTCTATATATTACCAAAAACATTTTTTTGTGATACTTCATCTGCCCTCGACTATACACAGCTATTATCACGTTTTTCTGTCCTTGTTCTTGTTGCAGTATGTTCTTCAGTAAATACTCTCTTACATCTTCAGGATAGTCTACCCAATTTACATAATTTTGGTTTACAAGGTCACTTTCCAGATGGTTTGTGTGCTTTTGCAGCCCTTCTTTATATGTAATAGCGTATCTATTTTCCTCCGTCCTTAATGGTTAAAATATGTCAATGTAGAATTTCAAGATTTGAGTTACTGACAGATGCCCACAGTAAGTGTATTCCATTGGACTAGATTACAGAAGACATTTATACAGAAGAATTTCTATTCTCTATATCTCTACTAAACATATTTTCTAGATATATATAGCTTCATTCACTTGTCTAGATATATATATCTTACCATTGGCGCTGTGTCCGCTCACTTTACTCCTATGTCAATCTGATTCACTAGATTGGGGACCGTTATTCAAGCACAAATTGGAAAATGAAGCACATATGGCGCAACCTTGTTTAACACCAAATTGGATGTCAAACCGAGGCCAAATCATGTACATCTCACACACATGCTGAGTGATTTCTGTAAACAGATTTTATAATCTATACACTCTCTCCCATGTCTAAAGCCTTTTTAGACAGAACTGCTATTATACATTCCTCACCAATCGTCTCGGACTCCCACAAATTGCCAAATTGAGAACAAGGTCAAGACGCGTGGCCCAACATATGTGATCATACGCAGAAACTCAATCTGCTCTCCCTGCCTTATCTTGTTTCAGATTTCGTATTGCACTCTCAACTACTATTAGTACTGATTTCGCCATCAGTTACACCAAGACTCAGCGTTTCGCTATTACTTGAGACGGAGGAGTCATCATCACATTCATACATTTCTTTGTCCAATTCCGCCTATCGCTGCAAAACATGTGGCTGTTCTGTTTCACCATCCTTCAAAACACCCCAACAAGATTTCGTGTTTTATGGACGCTGTACATTAACCTTTTATCTCTTTTTGTATCAAAATTTTCACGCTTTATCTTTGTCGGTGTTTCCAGTTGCGTTTGCAGCTTATACACTTTCTTTTTTATCTCTATCTCTCTCATACTTTCTTCCTTAGCTGGCTTTATAATCCTGCCATGCTTACTTCTTTCTTTCTATAGCATCTTTATTTCATTATCCTACCATTCGTCGCGCTTATTGCTAAAGCGTATTTTCTCTTCTTCAACATTTCCATTCCCAAATTTAAGGCTGTTATGCTTCTTGGAAACAATTTTTTGATTCTTCCAGCTTCTTATGCGATAATTTGATTTCAAGTTTGGACAACACGTGCAGTTGTGCCAAGCTACAAACAGACCCTTTATTCTAGCAGTGACTAGGACAAAGGTCGGTTCCCAGTTTAGCGCACACAATAGCCAAGTAATATATCATAAAACATGACAACAATAAACAAAATGGAACTCACAATCACTGCTACACTGACAGAACTTCTCACAGAAATTCTGCGACTGCAGACACGGGCACATCGAGTCACAGGGTTGGTTGGGGTGATCGCACGGAGTATAGTTGTACACGTGGTGGGACGCCGAGTCCTTTTTCAGTTGTATCTTCCTACAATGGACGGACCAAAGACGATGTTTCTTCTTTTTCTTCCTTGGAGGTGTTCTTTCTGGCTGTGATGTCCTTAGGGCTTTGCCTGTGCCTGTGCAGTGCTTGTACACCTGTGCACAGGTCTTTGACACCATCACCTGTACCATATTTATATCAATATAAAATTTATGTATATAAATTCAAATAAAAATAATTTTATTCAAAATAAGAAGTTATATGCTTTATTTTTTGAACTATCATATGTGTTTGTATTTAATAGGTATATACATATATGTCCATCTTAGCCTGGTGGTACAAGGGCATGTGACCGTAAACGCAATGGTTATGGATTTTATTCTCACTTGAGAAAATGAACTATTTAATATAGGATAATTAAACTCAGAGGAAAGTAGAGAACGGATTATCTTAGCACTAGGTTCCCAATGTCCTGCTGTGTGCAGGATACAACCTGAAGCTGATTTAATTGAATTAATTTTAATTTCATTTCCTCGTTGGTACCAATGTAGAACGCGGCGTTGAGTTAAGCGGCATGCTCAATATGCAATTACTCGAAAACTCTGCGGAAAGTAGGGAATGGGATGTCTTAACAAGTTAACATTAGGTTTCCTATGCCTGCCAACTATATGCGTGATACAGCGTGAAGGTAAAAAAAATTATATATATACCTGAGCTATAGCACAGTATTGGCCTGGGAATACTTTATGCAAGGCTCTGAATAGCGATGAGTCAGAGCCAGTCCATTCGGATTCATCAATGCCGTCAGTCCCTGCCAGGCCTAGGGTGTTGTATGAGGGCTCTGTTAGTGCAGGTTTGGTGCCATTGCTCCAGTTGCTGTTGCTTGAGTTGCTGTTGCTGCCTGTATTGTTTTTTATTTATTATATTGGATTTTTATTTATTTTTCAATTACAATAAACAATTGTAAGTTAATAAATAATAATTAAAATTAAATATTAATATAAATAATTTGAAAGTTGAGACTTTTAAATTTTTATATACAATAATTGTTATACTTCACAAAATATTTCAAAGGCCAAAAAATATTAAGCTGATCTAAAAAAAGCGTAATAATTACTGTAGTGCAAAAGAAATTAAGTGAGTGAGAATCACCTGAAAGAAGTAACTGAAACCATAATGTATAAATAACCTTTCTGATATCTATTGCTGTCGTTGCTATCCTCCGACGAGGCGTCGTTCGGCGAGTCCATTGCTTTGGAATGTTCTCCCTCAGCCGCCTCAGCCGCATCACCCGCTTCGCCATCTGCCTTTTCACGTGCTAGCTTTTCTTTCATACCCTCCTGATATATTGAAATATTACTATTAATTTTAAACAACAAGGATCAATTTTTTTTTCATGCGTGAAAAAAATATGTAGGTTGCAATAAGTCATCAGAAGATAGGGAAAACTTACAAAAATAAAAATAAAACCATATTTTACTGAAAAAATAACTTTTTATTTCAGTTCCACATTTGGTACACTGAGCTTTAACTATACTTTTTTGGTGTTGAACTAGTAGTACATATTGATTTGCTTTGAAAATAGTTTCTTATGTACTTAAGTTAACTTAGATTCACGCTTTATTTCTAACAGGGCAGTCAGAGCTACGGTCTCTACATGCCTCTTTAGCCTCGTCCTCGTGCTCGTGACATTAACCCCTTCATACATGAGGTCCTCCTCCAGTGGATTCTCATGCTTTTTAGGTGGATTCTCATGCTTTTTAAGTGACCTTCCTGCAGTATCCTTGATACTGTATTTTCGAAGGTCATCTGTGGTCTCCTACCTCTTCTACTACTCACTTTTCCATCATTAATCTTTTTTGTTCACTGATTCGTTCGACGTGCCTAAATCAGCTGAGCACGTTCTTGTCCATTCTCGATGTGACATCCTCGCAAGTACCTGCCAACCTGTGTATCTTGTCATTGCACATTCGATCGGCTAAGTTGACTCCGCATATCCTACGAAGAGATCGATTTAGATTGATCGATTGAGATTTAACTTTCTTTCTTGCTTTCTTCTTCTATAATACCCATTCTTCTTATACAATACTTCACTCTCTGAAGGAATCGCCAAGAAACCCTCAATATCTTCGTTACGTTATGTTCTTCGCGCTATAAACTAAAAAAAGATCATATTATCTATGAGGAAAGTTATTATAAGAACGAATAAGTGAAAACGCACACTAAAGCTCAACGCACCAAATGAACACACTTAAAAGTATGAATTTTCTAATAAGTTCACTTATGTAATATAAAAAATAACTTACCTCTGCAAAATATACGCTTACATATAACAAACAATATTTTTTGTCAAGTGAAAATAGTTAAATAACTATTTTTTAAATATTTTTTAATTCATACAAAAGAGTAACGCTTCATTTTCATTTAAATTTTGCATTTCATTTACTACATTGCTTAATATCTGTAGCTTCTTCTATTTAAGTGGATGTCCCTCATATGGAACTGGGTGCCTCGTAGGGTTAACCTTTAATCTGCTACTGGACAACATTTTCCCAGCATACCAATTATACTAAATGTGATAAATGTAATGCAATAATTTACACATAATTGTAAGTTTTTACTGTAAGTAATATATTACGTAATTATATACATGTTTTTTCATAGGCTATTTATTAGAAAACTAGAATCGTACATGTATGATAAAATAAATTAATCTTAAAACTGGACTTTTAATAAAATATGTCAAATTTAGGAAGAAAATGTTGGGAATCCCTGTTTTAAACATTAAAATGTTACTAGATTAATAAAGATGCCATAGTTGTGTTGTAAACACAACAACGGGAACGGGAACACTGTGTCGGGTATCAAAGGATAATTAATTTTAAAGATTTCTCACCAGTAGCATATAACAGTTGGGTCCACAAGGCTCTGGAAATGACTTCAAATCCGGGCCTTTGTGCTTAGAAAGATTAGGTCGAGGATGACATGCCTGTAAACCTATATTACAAATATATTTAATAAGAAATATAAAAAAAATATGGAAAATAAAGAAGTGATAAATTTATATATATTTTTATCTGACAAAATATTTCATTTATAATAGATTAAAGATGACAAAATATATCTTTTTTTTGTTTGTTTTCACTTTAACTAATATTCCTATTCCACTTTAACTCATATCACAAATTAATATTAATAACTATAATATAAAATATGATAAAACAAACATACAGTAAAAAAAACATACATATAAAAATCACATAACATGAAAAAATATGGATGGTTTAAAAAAAATGTGTGTACATTGCAAAATAGGTGTAATTATTATTTATAAACATACACATATATAATACTTATCATATATATAATTTTTTTTAATATTTTTTATATACAGCCAATTCTCCAAAACCTTTTTTTTGTAATTTTATAAGACATAGATAATTGCAAAATAGCCAAAAAATAATAGGAGAAAAGGTGATTTTTTTGTATATATTTATTGCCTTACCTGAGGCCTGACTGCCTGTCGAAGCCAAACAGAACAAAATATAATGGTAAGGCATTCAAAATTATCACTAAACTAGATAACAAACTAGGTCTATCACTAAAAACTAATATGGAATACACATATGTATATAACTTTTGTATAAAATAATTAAATATTTTAAATTGTAAGTATTTATACTTATATAATAAAATGACTGTTATTTATCCAAAATCTTATTTATATGACAACTAATTTCTCAGATTTAAAAACGATTATAGAATTTTAATAAGTAACATTTTTCACAGTGCTATTCACACACTTGGGAAAGAAGATTATTTAGAATAGAATAAAAATTTGATGGTATCAGGATTCGAACCTCCACATCTTGGAAACTAAAAAAGCACCCCGAGAACAAAATCTTAACAAATATTATTATAAGAATTACCATTTAACGAAATAAAATGCTGTTTATATATCCACCATTTCTTAGTGCAAAACACATGCATGCAGTTAAAGTAACTGTAAATATGATGACATATTGTCAGTAACTTACTGGTATAAACTTGGAACACAATAACTGTATGGATTTTGCACTAAAACATTTAATATATAACTAATTATGTAATAGCTACTAATCACTGACTTGTTCATAATTTAAAAATAGCAAATAACTCAATTGTTTCCGCCATAAGCTCTTTAAAATAATAACACCCTTGAAATTATAATATTAGAATTGAACATTTATACACAATATAATAACATCCTACATATATGCTTAATAAACTCTTTTTTTTTTGATTTTTCATACATACATAAAAATTAAGTTTATATGTTTGTATGTGTATAATGTGGTGTAGCCCGGGAGGCCTAAGCTGAGCTTTGCATTTGTGTGGGTGAAGATGTGACATCAACCATCAAGCATCAAATTGGTTAATACTGCCTTTTGGAACCGGTCTTAGCACTTATAGCCCCTCACTAATTAATTACTAATGTCTTACTTTTGAGTTCCATTTATTAATTTATGAGTTTATTAACTTATAAGAAAATATATAATTGGCCCTCTCACTGTACAAGAATGGACAAATCTAGGTGACCAATGTATACGGTTTTGTGGTCACAACAGTGTTCTTGATGATGTAAAGGAACAATTCAGTATTAATTTCGATGAAACATCAGATAAGAGTGAAACATATTTTATACTTTAGCCTTCAATCCCTATTGATTTTAATAAATTATACTTTTAATCATAATTGAACATTTATGCCATAAGAGTTCTAGTGTATATATGAATGTTTCCGAGTGGGTATTTGTATATAAACAACGACACTCACGGTGCAAGAAGCAGTCGTACTTGAAGCATCGTCTGCAGAACAGCGTGTGGAAAGAGTGCATCGTTTGATCTCTGGACACGGACTCTGCGAGCGGCCCGTCTATGTTGGGAGTGCACTCTGGTGGGAGGGCGTTAGGGTCACTGCGGGATGTCAGCTCTATGTACCTGGAATGTGTTATGTTAAGAAAATGTATGAGTTTTTAATATTTTGTTCAGATAAGTTAAAATGAAGTTAAGATTTTTTATATAGAATGATAGTTATTTTTTATATAGAATTATATCATTCTTGATTATTTTAGATTCACGCGGTATCCCGAATAAGACATTCTGTATCGCAATATATATGTTGCAGAGTATGAATACGGAACGTCAAGTTGTTTGACTTGGGTTCAAAAATTCATTCAATTTAGGGACGATGCGTCGTTCACCCTAACTGACAGTGCTGTGAATAACAGCGTGGATAATAAATTGTTGGAACAACAACCAACGAGCGATGCGAACTATTCCCCCCTAATTGGCGTACGCAAGTTATTCCCCCGCGACCGCCAACTCTTCACGAGCGTCCATCAAACTTTACTAACTTATTCTTCAAGGGTGAGCTACTCTGGCCCGAGCCCACCTGCGGTGACGCTGTGAAGGCCATCTCAGGTCAACAGCTGTAAAGCCAAGTCGAAATAAAAGTTGCAGTGTTTACTTCTCATTTGAGTGGTATACTGAATGGTTGTACTGAGACATCATCTGAAGATCTAACGAGTCAGGACTGCTCACTCGCCTCTTCGTTATATTATATATTTTTAAGTTCTTTATCAATTATTTCATTTAACATTTTACATATCAATTTCATTTTCAAAAAAGTGATATTATCAAATAGCATCTAAATTATGTCTATGACGTAGTTAAGTTATGATTATGTCGTAGTGCAGCGGCACAATATATGAAGTAAGCGTGCGGGTTTCTCACGCAAAAGCAAGCGACGTTAAGTTCCGCTACTCAAAATATAATTTTTCGAACATTGTGGTTGACAATGCATGCACATATGCATTCCTGCTGTAGGCGACTTACAGTGTGTAACTGTCAAAAAAACTACAAAAAAAATAAGTACAAACGTTGGAGGTCTCAAGCTTTTTCTAAAATTGATGTTTAGCTTAGCTAGAGCCCTTTCATCTGATATCACTAGAACTAGCGGCTTTAATACAAATAAAGCTATATATTTTTTTGAATTTGACCGCAAATGTATAGTTGTTAAATGAATAGCAAAATTTCATAATTCTTTGTCAACCAGAAGTATCCTTAATTTTTATTCTCTTTATAGTTTGGAAAACGCATATTTTGCGATATAAAGGTTTTACAGTAAATGTAGAAATACATTTTTTCAGGAAAGCAATAAAAATTAAATTTCAATTTGATATCTCTAAGTGTTCCTGAGGTAAAAGATCTTGACAGGTGGACAGATAACAAAATGATGTAAGAAAAATGTATGGAACCATAAAAAAGAACGAAACATACTTCTCCCTTAGTTCTTGAGCTGTGCCTTTATCCGGAAACTGAGAACTGATTGCTTGAAATATAATAAATATTGGAAACTGCTTCTCATATACCATTTTCTTCTCTTCTTTCATTTCTTCTTTATCTTTTTCTTTGTCCTTGTCCTTTGAATCTTTTGCAGCTTCCTTCTGTTAATATATACAAAATGATTGCTAATTACAACAGAAAACTAATTATATCTATAAAACTCCGTGGGACAATCTAATTTATAATTTTTTTTTTTAATAAATAAATATTTTTTTAAGTCTTAACACTTCGTACCCAGGTTCCCTCTGCTACCTTGCCTGCTATTTGCGGGATACAGTGTGAAGCCAAAAAAAAACTATTTTTATTTATTAAAATACCTATTGGGCAAAATGTTACTATTTTAGTTGAACTTATTAATATCATTACATAAATTATCAACTATAAAAGGCGAAAATCATCTGTATATTTTTTTTATCTCTATAAGTATTGTTAAAAAACTGTTATACATTAACAACCTACAGCATGTGTTAACATGAAGACGCTGCCTGAATAGCCTCTAAGTTAAAATTATTTTAATTTTAACCAAAAAAAGATATCAAGTACATGAATACCTCTTTCTCCTCTCTAGAATTGCGTAATTCCCTCTCCTTTCTTTCTTCGGCAACTTCTTCTTTTGTTTGATATGTAACTAACGCGTGAACTAAATCTACAAACAGTTGATCATCTATGAAGCCACCTTCTTTATCTCCTAAAATAAGATAAAAATAAAAAAGATAAGTCAAGCTTAAAAATGTTTTTACTTAACTTGAAAAGGTTAATTAAAGTTTTACTTTATGAATTAAAATTAAATTGAATTCTTATTATAATTAAAGAAAAGTAAGACTGATGTAATACTACAATTAATTTGTTTATGCAACATTTATTTATTTTCTGCTAAATAAGTAAATAATCATGAAAGTGAGGCAACTTATGGTCTAACATGTAATATTAAAAATAAACATGCAATAAATAGGATTAATGTCAGAAATGGTATAACCAATTTAACTATAGTTCTCAAACAAACTTCCTTTAACATTTATTGTTATATTTCAATTGGTTCATAAATGAAAAACATATGTCAATATAATGCATGCATCAATATTGCTATAAAATGTTTTATAGGCTAAAACTTTAGCTATCAATTGTATGAATATAGTTGTAGAAATGATAGAAGGTTACTAGTATACAATAGAACATGACTGATCACTGTCTTTAAATGTTAGGTAAATGAGACAAGTATTGCTGGGGACTCATAACAATAATTTTAATATTCTCTGTCTGTTAGCCTGCGTTTATTTGTGCACACTAGTCTCACAAGCAGCTTAGTCAATCTAAATCACTCACTTATCTATTTTGATAAGCTTTTCTTAAATTTTAGTGTTTGTTTATTTCAAGTGTTTAAAAATAAAAAGTCATATCAAATGTACTATGCTAAGAAAACAAATAGCAGAGATAGCTAATTTAAATCTAAAATACTGGTTCGATCCACAAGCAAAATAATGTCAAGCTTATTTACCATGTACTTTCCCATCGTAGTTCTTTATGAGCTCCTCGATAAATGTACCATCCTGGTCGAGCACCTCGTCTCCCATATATGGTATATTGTGGAGTACGGTCTCATCTTCCACCATGAAGTTCTTCTGTGTGGGCGCCCAAGTGTACATAGTAGGTATCGGGTTTACTGAACTGATGATTCTTATTGGCACTTGCTGCGTTGTGACTACACCAGACGCTGATATTAGAAAAAACAATATATATTTATACATTTTTAATACAATAAGACCAAGCGCGGCATTGAGTTCCGCCATTCAACAAGCAATGAACCCGAAATAATAAAATATATATTAAAAATTACCGTCAGTAGAAGTGACTTCAGCGCGTTTCATAAGGCTTTCGTGGCTTGAGGTGGGGGCCGGAGGTGGCCAAAAAGGCCTGCGACCACGTTCAGAGGTCTCATTTTCTCGAGACTCGATCGCCTCCGACATTATACGTAAATTCCTAGCCCATGCCACTTTCACATCATCAGCCCGCTTGAATCTCTACAAAAGATGAAAATAATTTAATTAGAAAATTATAAGGCTGATCATTCATAACATAACACAAATGGAATGTTACCTTTACTTGTCGCAATCGCATGTACTCCGATTTTACCCGTTTCTTCCATTCTGCTGATACTTTGGATTTGTTCATTTGTTAGACAAACATGCAAGAATTAAATATCTTGCGAGAAAAGAAAATATAGCAAATCGCATACAATTTGATATCAAATTATACAATAGAATACAGAAGCTCGCGCGCCTTTACCGGTCAACTACATATATACAAACTCAAAGACTACAAAACAGATTAAAATTGCATCAGAAGAAAATAAATTGTAATTTTTTTTACATATTTTGAAATTTTGTTTCTTTAATTATAAAAAATATAATAATAAAATAAACGTTTACTCTTAAATGTTAAATTTGTCGTATCCATACTCTGCAAGACATTAAAAATTATGAGCCGTCTTCACATATTTCGATTTTCAATTTGTTTGTGGTTCATAGTCATATTTTATATTCTATACCGATATATTTATTGTCTATACCTATCTTGGGAAGCGAATGTGTTCGCTGCCATTTTCTATGAAATAAAACTTGAGGAAATATATAATAAATACAAAAAGGTGAGCATGAGTAGAAAGGTATTTTTCATTTATTTATATTCCTCTATGCTTTATATGTATCGCATGCCATTTTATTTACAATATAGTTTAAATGGACGCGTATTACGTAATTTATTGTTTCTCGTCACAAAAATTATTTACAACGAAACATGATTAGCGTTCGAGAGAGCGATATCACAGACGCGGAAGATAGAATTGTTGTCTACACCGAAAAGTTGTTCTTTTTGTAGGTGTGAGCATACCTACAAACTGCCGCAGGTTATGCGAAGAGGCTCGTATAAGTATGTCCTCGTATCGCGGTGGGCGAGTGGAGGCGGGCGCGTGGGACGGAGGGCCCCCGG
>DVQM01000637.1:0-15707 GCA_018231645.1 Heliconius ricini
ATATTTCATCTCCTCGAGTGGAGATCGAACCCACAACCAATCGGTTTTACAGTCAAACTTTGTGCCACTGCGCCATGATTGACCTCTAAATAACTAAATAAATATAATAAATAACGACACAATATTAAAATTGTGGGAGATTAACTTAAGTCAGTTTTAAGTTCAACGTTCAGCGATAGGTTCTGTATCTTAATGTTCTCAAATTTTTAACTTATATTTTAACTAAAAAAATCACTTCAATAATTAACTGTAAAATGTATAAATTTCCAAACAAAAACATTTAAATAACTATATATTCACCGGTAAATCTCATAATACAATTATTCAGTAAGACAGCAGCAGCAGCCGTGTCATTTCATTTATCAAAAGAAAGAAAGAAATAATAATTCTTGATCATGTCATTTTTTATCGTTTCTTTGTCTAACGTAATAATGAAAATATGTCACAAATAAATTTAAAATAGAACAAATCTTAATAAAAAGAACCCGCTCCATATTTAGCTATAAATTATGAACAAAAATATCTCGTATGCTCACATCCAGTGCGTCTGTATCTTCTGTAAAAACGTTTAATTAACACGACTGACAGCGCGATGTGAGTCGACACACCAACGCCATACATTGCGACATAACATGTACTACACACATACATACATTCATATCCATACATACACATACAAACTCATACACACAAAGCTGTCATGGGATTGTAATGCAAAATCTATTGGTCGATCTATGTTCACCCACTTTTAGATTGAAGTTTGGAATTATTAGCCTCAGTTGTAATTTGGGCTGGTTTTGGATTAAAATTGAGTAAAATTGAATCGCTTTGATGCAATATGAAGTTCACAAAGGTTCCGTTTGTCCCTTATTATGTCTTCATCTTACTTAAATTGTACCTTGGGTCTGTATCCACACATCACAGGATACACAAAGGAAACTCGGGCACCCAGAACAGGGATCGAATATTTAAACAGTATTTGATTTACTGTGATCTGGATAGGAGAGTAACTCAATGAAAATGTCATAATTTTTAATTATTAAGAATTATTGTTAAATCATTATTTCATAACATTTTAAGGCCAGAAAATGCGAGTTAATTATTTCGAATATCAGGTGGAAAGTGAAAAATAGTGTCTTAGCACTAGGTTCTCTCTGCCTGTCCTGCTAAATTCAGGATGTAGCGAGAAATTTAAAAAAATGCTGTATGTAAATCGATTCATGCACAGATTTTAACTGTCAAAAATTATTAAAATTTATGCAAAACACACTTAAAAGATTTTTGTTTTCATTGAATCTATCCATCGCTGAAATCAACTTGTTTATTAATACACACATATGTCAAAATATATCAAAATGGGAGTGCTTCTAAAAAAAACTAACAAATAAGTGGCATTAATAAAAAAAACTTTCTAAAAGGCCACCTACAATGACGATAATACTGTTACTTCAATATAACCTCTATAGGCAACTTTCATAATTATATTAGCCTTTGTTCTAGAAACTCATAATATTTTCCTCCGGCGCAGGCTTAGCGCGGCTCAATTTTCGTTTTTAATCCCGACTTTTTTGCACCCGACGCCTATAACAATGTAAAAATTCTAATTCGCACGTTAAACCTCTGGCCATTCGCCGGGTGAATATGAAATGATGCATTTTCTTCTATATGTATATTATGGAGATTTTCCAAAAATAACGTTCTTAATCCCAGAAAATTATTTAAAAATTGAATTTGTTAATGGAGAACAAAGTGTACTAACCCTAAGTTCCTAAGTTCCCTCTGCTATATGCGGGAGACAGTGTAAAGTAACATAATGAGTAAAATTCCATATTCATTCACTGATATTATAATATTATATTTGAACTTCACAATCTTTTTCACAGTCTTTTTCTTTTCAAGTCCTTGTTTTACGACAGCCAAAAGAAAAATAATTCAATGACCTTAACTGGGCAACAAGAATATAACAAGAAATCAACAACAGTAGGGCAGCGATCTACTGAGCCACAATGACCCCAAAATATTATATTGAAATTTCACCAAATTTCATCCACACATAGATCGAGGCAGAACTTTTTACAAAATAAATTGGATAAGCACTTCAAAATTAATTGTCCACGTATTCATTGGGGCAGTGCATTTACTTAATTACTTAACTGGAAATTTTAACGATCGCCCGATTGGTAGCACTCACTTTGATTGCGATACACCTTTATACTCGTAGATCATGTCTCGACGTTTTCAAGGCGAGTTGAAATTTTTAAATGCGGTTTTGAGCTTATTAAAAAGCCTCTTTATTAGTTTTCTTCACACATACAATGTGTGTTTGATACCACTCGTGGCGCAGGGGCGTAAATGTGTAACTGTTAGTGCGACCGGTTGTGTTCGATTCCCAGTCGAGAAAATTATATATTTAATATTTTTATTTGTTCGCTCCGGTAACGAGCTCCATCACTCAAGACACAAAGCCTCCAGAACTTTGTGGAAATTGGGTAACGGAAGTGTCTTAACACTAGATTCCCACTACGCGTACTGGACACATAGTGAAGCTGAAAAGAAAAATTAAAAAGTCGTCGTGGCACAGACACACGGCATATCTAAACGCGACGATTGTGACATCGGTTGCTATTCTATGGAATAATTTATTTAATTTAATTAAAATAATTCTAAAGAAATAGGGCGGCGTTGATTTCAGCTGCTCAACATGGAATGTCTTAAAAATTAGATAGTAGCGGGAAACGGAGTGTTTTAAGAAAGATTTCCAGTGTCTAGCCTGGAATGCTATGTGGGAAAAGTCGCGACGCTGCTAAGGAAATTCAGTAAATATATATAAAATTCAGTAATTAACGAATTTTCTATAAAATTATTTATATTGCTAATATTTTTATGCTAAACACAAAATAAACGTAACAATTTCCATGTTATATTTCAGAATGTTAACGGAAATGCTCATTAAACCTTTCAATTAGGAGATTCATTATGTATGTTAAATTCTTTATGTTTATATTAAATAATTAACTATGCTTTAAGCTCATTAAAAGCTAGAGTGCAATGAACTTATTACTTAATCAATATTATGTTTTAATAAAATATTCTGGTTGAGCAAAATGTCAACCAAACTTGTATTTCAATATTGTTATTAAGGAGATAAAACACGGCGTTGATTAAAAGTAAAGAAAAGTGGAAGACGGATTGTCTTAACGCAAGGAAGGATCCCTCTGTCGGATACGGGAAAAGATGCGAAATTGTTTTTTGTATACTAATAGTTATAGATGTATTGAATGTCAAAAATCAGCTAGATTTTCCCTTCATCTTGGTGAATTGTTATCCTTCATTCTTACATTTTACAAGGCAGGCTTAAGTTTAGTGGAGGCTCAATTCTTTTGTTTGGTGTTTTCAAGAATTTCTAAACTCGCTACTGAGAATGGTAATGTTAATTTAACCACATTAAAGAAATATTTATATTTAAGTTAATTTGTTTGTTCTATTTTAATTATATTAAGCCCCGACCCTATTTTAAGAAACCCTCCCTAACGGAACTACATACAAAATTTCAGCGTTCTACGCTGCGTAGTTTCAGCTGTAAGCACATTATCTTTCATTTATATAGTAAAAAAAACAAACCATCTACCTTTCAAAAACTTAAACTCAACTTACTTCTCACCATCGTCTATAAAATCCGAACAAAATGAAAACACCAAAGCACAATTACATCGATAGCAAAAGACATTCCCTTTTAATATTAGCAAGATTATACCCGATAGCTATCATATGAGCCGTGAATCGAGTCGGCCGACGATGAGTAATATGCCACGCTCGATGGCACGCAGATTACAGTCTATAAATTATTACGAAGCAATCAGTGTATGGCAAAAGTTTCCATACGATACGACGATTTTTACATGTGACGGACACGACAACGATATTATTAATCTGTTTCATCGTCTCATTTGTCATATTTTCTATATTTTTCTATTATTGAGTAACAACGTATTTAGGTTCATTGGACAGAGTAAAGGAACATTGAGAAATGAGGAATACAGGGTTTTAAGATTTGTTAATTCATTAACTCAAAGGAAATTGCGATCTACTACAAGTGTCTTATACGAAAATATTGAGCTCCGAACTCCTCCAAGTAATAGCAGATTTGTATGCTTTGCACTTTAGCATTTCAGACAGTTTACTAAAAAAAAAACAAAAGATATTTTTTTATATAAAACAAACCTAGACAAGGCGCAAGCGTGTTCAGCCTATCTCCTATTCTTCTAAGAGTGAAGACTTGCATGACGCATTATTTAATATTGAACTTGATTCTTTTACACATTTATATTTTTGATAGAACTAATTTTATTAATCTGAGCTATAATATACTATTACTCCATACAAAATTTCACAATACAATGTATTTATCGCGATCACATCGCAAAGTGTAAACAAGTTGCCTACAGCATGAGTTTCCGTAGATTTATTGGTAATATAATTTTGATTGATCGACACGAACCGACGAGGTGCCGCTGAGAAGTTTAAAACGAAGCTTACCTTATATCTTAGAATATTTTTGTATAAATTCTAAAAGACGTTTTATACAGGGAATAGAAAGTAACTAAGTTTGTCTGGATATTTCTAGAAAGATTTTTATACGTGACTCTTTTAGCTTATGGCTATATAGCAGAGTAACCAGAGAGGGAACATAGAGTTGAGGCACTCAGCTTATCCCTTTTGGGAACTGAAAACAATGATGATAATTGAGGTAATAAATTAGTTGAATGTATGAAGTGAAATTTATTGATTTTAAAATAAATATTAGGCCGTTGTAAGCACCGATGCACAGTACAGCGAAAACGATATCTGTAGATTCGATTCCCAGTCGAAGGAATTTAAAATACTTTCATTTCTTTAATAAAGAAGAAGTGCGACGTTGCCGCCACAATTCTGCCACTCAATACGCAATCTATCAAAAATTGAGCATAGAGAAATGGAGGAATGGCACTTGTTAACACTAGGTTAATCTAAGTTACATCTGAATAAGTTCTTTGATTTTCACGATTATTACACATTTTGAATAAAACTATTTTAAACGGATTAATCGCGTATATTTCGTTTTTTTATACATTTTTGGAAACCCGACGTTTCGAACACTTTGCAGTAGTCCGTGGTCACGGGTAGACTTCCATCTGCTTACTATACTATAAGCGGAGTACAGCGTGAAGCAAAAAAAAAAGAGAAATAACATTTTTTTATATATTAGTATATAGATATATATTTTTATATAGACACAAAAACATCGAAAACATGTGTAATTCGCGGCAACTGCGGGATGTAAAGTTTCATTACAGTCGACGCGGCGCGGCAATTACTTTAGTTCACTTCACAAAATTAATTTATAGATTAATTAAGAGGAAAACCCGTCACGTGGTCTTATAGATATTATTTATATATTATAACAGGTCATTATGTTTCATATTTTTATATATAAGAAAATATTGAGTAACTAAATATACGATCGAGGCCAGTCGAGGCGCAGGGCACTAACGTGCGACAGTATTCGTGGCAGTTTGTGGGTTCGTTTCCACTCGAAGCTATGAAATATTTTATATTTTCATTTTATAACATTCCAGATGGTAGTGAGACAAAGCGCGGTTAAGTTTCATTGCTTAACACATAATGTTTCCAAATTTCACAAAATGTGATGAACAGAAGTGAGTGAGTGAGAGTGCCTTGATACTAGGTGCCCAAGTGCATTGTCTTTACCCTGGTATAGGCGGGAGACATCGTGTACACGCAGTGCGTGGGGATGGGGGTGTCTTAAAACTTGGATCCTGATTCCCTGCTATATGCAGAATACGTTAATGCACGTGGAGCAAAAATTTCAAAACAAAACAGACAAAACTTATAAAGCAAACTAAGCGAAAAAATGTATTAAACGTATCCATAATCTACATATTACAATATTGGCCATCTCTCCTCAATTTGTTCGCTGACTAGGCGCTTGTAATATAATTTGAATTTTCGGTCATAATTAAAATTTTCCAACGCGAAAGATCCAATTATGCAATTTAGCACTTCGTCTTTTAGGCGTGAAGTAATATAGCGAGGCTTTCTCCGAGCTATGTGTTATAACCACGTTCGAAAAAGTGAAATTCTTCTCTCATCTATAATTTTTTACTTGACGCTATTTTTTTCTGTATATTTCCATAAAAATTAAAAGAAAAAAATTAAACAAACAAATGTTTTCATAAACATTCTTCATTTTATATATCATAAAATTATGAGCTATATATAGCTTAGTTTACCAAAAATAACTATTTTTGAAACGCGAAAATCAAAGAACTAATAAGTTCTTTGATTTTCACGATTATTATACATTTTAAATGAAACTATTTAAACCGAATTAATCGCGTATATTTAGTTTGTTTATACATTTTTGGAAACCCGACGTTTCGAAGACTTTACAGTTTTAGTCTGTGGTCACGGGTAGATATCACTAAGTTACTCAATTTGTATGTGAAATTTTTATTAGTAACCATGTGGTAATACAAGAGAAACATTGAACAGAAGAAATGAGAAGAAAGTGCTGTTTACTAGTTCCGTGGATTAGACGTGCCTATCTCCTTGCAGGGTGAGAAGTTTATATTATTAAGCGTAAATGGAACTTGTGTCATGACCAACAATCTGTAGGACAAGTGGGAAAAGTGAAAAATTAAGAGCCTCTTTAAATGCCCATTAGCGCTCACGTTTTTATCCGAGCTCAAATCCCTTGCTATTCAAATAAAATAAACCATTTCAAAATAAAAATCTAGGAAAAAAATATAAATTTCCAACATATTTAAAATGTACCTTTAAAAGAATTCAAACGTAAATAAACTTTATTTAACGCAAATGAAATCTTTCGAAAAATGTCCCCAAAAAAAAAACATAAAAAAGTATCAATTTCAATAAACATTTCACGTTCACAGTCACAGCTACGAATCAGAACAATATATCTAGCATAAAATGAACAAACCGCCAATAAAAAAACTCTACATACGCAAAAGTTGAAATTTTAAAGGCAATTTTATTCAACGCTCGACAGTCAACCAAACTTAATTAAATCCGGAATCCATATTTCGATACCGAATCAAAGGTTTGCGGAGAAAAATGGAAAACGTCCAAGTCTTGTAATTAGGTGGGGAAATAAAACCGTTATGAATATTCAGAAACGCTATTTGTCGAAGGTACGTAGCTTGAATTATTAATGTCGTGATTATAGTCCAGGAGGCTGTATGCCATAACAATATTTGTGATTTATATATTTTTATTTATTTTGCATTAAAATACTTCGCTCCCCGCTTTTTGCTGATATCTGGAGGTAATGCCTGTTGAGTGGCGAAGCTCAACGTCGTGCTTTGGCTCGACACCAGAGCGAAGAAATGAAAATGTTAAATATTTAATTTCCTCAAGTGGGAACAGAATCTGTCGCGTTTACAGTTACACGCAAGTGCCACTGCGCCACGACAGCCTCCTGATATTTGCAGCGAATATATTTCATTAAATTAAGGAGGTTTTAGATTAATTTCACTGTAAAATTAGGAGTTATATGTTAAGTTACCTACATCGTTTTTTGTCGACTTATATAACTATTCACTTTTATCAATATTGTATGAAATATAAAGTAATATCTAAAAAAAACGTTGAATCAATCAATCAGTCAATCAATCTTGCTATATTAATGATAAAAAAATTTCAATTACAATTACATTTTATTTTATCATCACACATCTTTTACACTATAAAAGTATATATTATTATGTTTGGCAATGTGGACTTAATTGCTATTGTGTGCTTTATTGCTTTTCGCAGTGAGACATAATGCTTATTGCATCTAATTCTCCCCTAGATATAATAAAAAACATTTTTCTTCGATCATATCCCCACACAAAGAAAAATTAGATAATGGAAAACGGAGTATCTAAGCATTTATATATACATTCGGTTGTCCGTACTCGTTCAACAGAACATAGGTTCCTTTTTCTAAATTGGTGAAAATAAAAAAATATATACAACCCCCTAATGTCGACCAAAAGTAATAAAACACGAAACACAATAAAATTAACTCATCGTTTTTTTCCCCCAGCCCTTCGATCTATTCGCATCAGTACTCGGTAGCCAATACCGTTCACTGTCTGTGGTTTCGGAGCGACGCTATAAACGATCAGATACATTCCTCCCTTATTAGTTTCTTATATTATTAACTTTGTTTGATGGATTTTTTTATTATTATTATTGGTTAACCGTTCTACAAAAAGCTGTTTAATTATAAAGTAGTACTATTTTTTTTTGTATTTTTATATATCTACTGTATGAAGTCTGAAATGAAACAAAAACAACAAGCATGAGTCGGGCTCGCCCACCAACGATTCCGTACAATAATTGGATGACTTGAGCTTTTTCTAAAATTCAAGCTTAGCTTAGTCAGAGCCCTTTCATCTGATATCCTACCTGAAATAGCTAAGATTTAATATCAAATTTTATCCTCCTGTTAAGGCTTTTAAGATTTAACCACAAATGTAGTTTCTGATAACTTCTTCTACCTGTAGATGCTAGCTGCCAAATTTCCTAAATCCAGTTCCCTTTATAGTGTTGAAATACACGTTTTCTTCGATATAATCGGCCATACCTTTTTTTAAGTATATGTAGAAATAATTTTTCAGGAAATTAAGGGTTAATCTACTTTAGATTTGAGTGATTTGTTAGAATTTCAACTCGCCATCTCCAAGCATTCCTGAGATCCTGAGAAAGGCTCTTGACAAACAGACAGGATAGATATAAATATATATGTACTATAGTAAGAAAGCACAAGCGATGACCAAAAGAAACTTTCGGCACAACTGAACTTCAAACTACCAAGTTTCAAGACTGATCTGAAGGTTGCCAACTTACTGAGCGTGTGATGGTAATTGCAGTATTGATTTTGAGTTAGTCTAATTTGATTTGTGGCCGTATGTTAGTCAACTTATATAACATGTCTAAGTCGATATACGTATACGTCTTATTGTTTCCCACACTTTGCTTGCGTTGGACTTGAGGATGTATTATAGAAAATATCGAATTTTCCCTTTTTCATAAGTTTCCCGTTTCAATTACGCGAAATTCTTTTCCTTATTCTCCACTACACTCCCTATCCTATCTACATTTTTTTAGCATCATGCTGTATGTAGGCAGAAGGAACCTAGGAACTTGGTAGTGTGAAGACACTTCTTTCTTTTGCATTTTCTGTATAACTTTCGAGGCATTATCTCACCTCTCACTCAATGCCGCGATTTACCTTGTACAAGAGCAAGCTATAAAAATATGACATATTTCGCCCGAATGAGAATCAAATCCACAACTGTCACACATGCTTGTGCCCCTGCGCTACGACGGCCTCTCTTACCTACATGTGAAATTTTAACTTTCTAAATCTAGTACGTCTATATGGATAAAAATAAATAAAGCTTTTTTCCATTTTTATATTTTATATTCATTTATCTTTATAAATAATAAAACTTCTCTGCTAAATTTTTAGTAGCTTTTGTGTGAAATTTGTATCTGTAGTAGACAGTGCCTGTTGAAAATGTCACCACCAACAATAAACCATAAAGATTGCTTCGATTTGAATTCACAAACTACTTTGTTCAACAAAAAAGAGTATTAAAAGTAAAAAAAAACATTCTGTATATAAAATTAAAGGTAATCTACATTTCTTTCTTAATATTGTTTTTTTGTTTCATGCATCTCATAAAGAACTTGCTACTTATATTATACCCAAAATTAACGCTGAAAAATAGTTATACAATCATTTTCTATTTTATTATATAGTTACAACTACAATTTGACATAATAAAGAAGTGTGAAACATCACGCTTCATTCCCCTGCAGAAAGCGGAGATCATGTCATGTCACTCCATTCTCCAATTTCCACCCAAATTCGAAACATTGCTAGTTGATTAGCGGAGCTCAACGCCGTGCTTTATCTAGCCAGAGAGTAATCTATTAGCACAAATTATACGAACTAACGTAACTCCCACAAGTCATCGGTTAACCAAATTGTATGTGTTTGTGTAAGTAATGGTCCGCCGTTTAACAACTTGCAACTTGCAAAACAAGTGGTACGCGGAACTTACAAATTGTGAGATGTTCACGCTTGCCAAGTGTCTAACTGAGCGTGTGATGCTAATGTCCATTGTTTTTGTATTAGAATTTAGTGTATTCAATTTTAGAATGGATGTGCTTATAAGTTTTGGCTTTTAGTACTAAATTTGCTTGAGTTGTATATTGAAACAACGGTCCTTATTTGGCATCAGAGACAGTGTACATTGTTGAATTCCGCCATGCTTATCACACAATATCTCAAAAAAAAGCGCAAAATTGAAGACGAAATGCCTTAATGCTGAGTGAGGACAATCTACTAACTTGTTAGTAATTAGTTGTATGATACATTCTGAAGCTAAAAAAAGATTAAAATATTATTCCAAACTAAGGATAGAAAAGTATCTTAGAAAATAAAGTCATAAATGAATTGAACCCGCACCTCTTAAACGGTAATCCTTTCGGTAAAAAGTTTATACGTCTTAAACATGGTAATATTATAAAGATCGTTAATTTCGGATAATTACATAAGAACGTTAGGTTTTGGTTAATTTGAGTAGAAAGTGGGAAGGGTGCGTGTAACGCTAGGTTCAATCTGCGTACCCTAGTAAACATGGATTTTTTACCTTTGTGCTCATTCTTGGTTCTTGTAACAAGACAGTGCACTGCGTTGACTTCCCCCACACACACACATTGCTTTGAAAATTTGGCAGTTCCTGAGGAATGCTGGAATGAAATAGCCTTTTTATAAAAAAAACACAAGAGTAGGTCAAATTTGTATTGTATTTTGCTACACCCGTTCCAGTCTTAGCACCAAAATCCATCGATTATATCTGATTTGACATTATCTTTGTCATGACGAGGGTTCAAGCTGATTCATATAAACAGATGCTATGGGTATTAACTGATTTGGTTTTTATCTCTCCTATGCCTAAATACGCGACAGGTTTCGGGTTCGATTTCCAGCCAAGGAAGTGAAATACACATTTAATATTTTTATTCCCTCACTCTAATATCGTGACAAAGCGCTGCGTTGAGAACCACCATTTAACGCCTTTAGAATTCAGTGGTAGCAGCGTCTAACAGTAAACATGTTGGTTGCGCTTTAGATCCCCTCTTAACGAAATAAATGAATTTCACATTTCCACTCAATATACAAATTCTTGCACTTAGACGGGGAGAGGAGAACGCACTCTATCAGGCTAAGCAGGATAATACATGAAGATATACAATAAGCACAAAATAATATATACTGAAACATTATAATAGCTGACATTTAGAATTTCGCATCTAAATTCAAAAGGTCAAATCTTATTAAGGCATAGGCTATAGACGAACATTATTCTTAGAATATAATATATTACTATGGTTTTGTCTAATGATTTTAAACTTAAATTATTGATTAATATAGAGAAATTCAACCTCGTTCCACTCATTCGTTAGATTAAGCCACCCGGTAGCCTGTGATAGGAGTCCTTTGGGAGACGAACGCTTGCTTCGTTTCCTGTCCAAGTCATAAGTTTTAGAGTTTATGGATAATAGAGATTATTGGTATTTTTTTTCTTTGCTCATACATGTCTAATTGCTAAACAAATTAGGGAGAGTTAAATTTATGTTAACAGTTCTTTATTCATCCATTTTGGAGATGGAAATGAAACGAAAGGAGCAGACTCTGCATTTTATCTATCGACATCGAAGGAACAAAAATATTTACTTCAATGAAAATGACGCTTATAGCAATATTCTGCAATATTTTTTTTAATTATAACTACACATGTAAATAAGATTCTTTAACATAGTCATATTATTTTGGCTTCAAACTCTATCTAACATAAGGCAGAGTAAGAAGATAGAACCAAGTATAAGATACTCAGTCCCCCACTTTCCACCAATTTTTCGAGAAATTGTATTTTGAGAGGCGCAACTCAACGGCGGATCTTAAAACGCGCTTTGTCTTGGAAATGAAAATTTTAAATAACTTATTTTCTCAATGGGACTTGAACTACAGACACTGGTGCCATAACAGATTCAAATACTTATTTCTTACAGATACAAATTTATTTCATTATCAATATTTTCACTTGATAAATATAAAACCGCGTTCTCTTATCACTTATATTCGACTAAAAACGAAATTGGACTCGAAATGATTGAATGCAGTTGTAAAAGCGACTCGTCTGAAATATCCGGGACCTTTGTCTTACATTTATTTATTGTTCCCGTAATAAGGTGGATCTAAATTCTAAATAAAGTCACAATTGCTATGTTATTGAAAAATACCCTCAATTTATATTTCTTTAATAAAATTGTAAAAATACGGAAAAAAGGTTTCTTTGATCTTGTTTGTTTGTTTTATAAATTTGTCGTATAGTAAGATCTTTGATTTTCATGATTGCATTTTAAATGAAACTATTTGAACGGATTAATCGCGTATATACAGTAGTATATATTTTTGGAAATCCAACACTTTGCAGAAGTCGATTTATAATAAGGATCTTAGATAAATATCGATTATAAAATAGTATTTCCATAAAATAATTTAAACGAACTAAACACGATTAATTACTAAAATACTTAAGAAGTAATCGCACAAAAGTATTAAGTAAAAAAACTTCGAAGTTTTCTTTATAAAAAGCGAAATTCGAATTGAAAAACGGAGCCAATTCAGAAGCGAAATGTATTCAAAGGTAGGCAAAGGCAGAACTTTTTAATAAAGACCAAGAATAATCGGTTTCCGCGGCTTAGACCTCTACAGAGCCACAACAGTATATTTTAACATTGAAGTTATCTATTGATGAACAAATTTTGTGGTTATTTTTCAAATTAAAAAGTAAAATAAGAAAAATCTTCTTCATGCTTTTTAGGGCAGGGTTTAGTGTTTATTTTTATTATTAGTGTTAGAAAGACACTCCGTTCTCCACTTTCGGAACGTTTTGAGTGATGCGTTCTGTTTCATATTTTATAAAATTATATGTAGTTTGTAGTTGATAAATGCGTTGAAAGAGTATTTGTGGCAGAGTAGGCAGAGGGAACCTAGAGTTAATGTACTCCGTTCACCATATACTTATTGCAAATTCTGGAACATTACGAATTGAGTGAGCGAGTTCAATTTATGTTTTATGGAATTATTGTAATTTGAACATTTTTTTAGGAAAATAATATTATAGCACAAAGATTATAATTTTTTTTATATCCAAGCAGAGAAATTATATATAAACAATGTATTTCCTTATTTCCTCCTTAAAATATGCAAACTATTAGTAATAATTTATTCATCAGCTTTTAAATATGATTTTATGTTGTTTCATATATTTAGCTGCACTATGATATACTATCATGCCCATAACGGGATAGGCAAAAGAAACTTGGAAATCTAGTTTTAAGACACTCTGGTCTCATTAAAACTTCCGTTCCCCATTTTTCATCGAATTCTGGAAGCATTGTATGTTACTCAACACAAAATGCTGATCAATCGCGGAACTCAACGGCATGATTTTTGCATTTTCCAAATATACCATAATGTATTCTATTCACAAATATTATTTTTTCAATTCCAACAATTAAATAAAATAAATTATACAACAAAAATACATTAATCTAACACGATAATGATATGAAATTCTCAAAGAATTTTTATATTATTTCTCACCGCCATTTTGAATGGTAGATAGATTCCTTGGGGCGTACTTGAATCATCAAAATTCAGTAAACGAGGGCGAGGTGTCAACTATACCTTCAATTTGAGATATCCTCAAAATTACAAAGGTCTCCACATAAATTGTTCCAATATTTTGCGCTGCCAGCGGCATGCTAAGCTTAAGTAGGGCATATTTTACACCCCCTTGTAATAGTAAGATTTACGTACAAAAATATAGCGGCTTCACGCTTTGTCTCGCGTAGCATGATACGCAAAGGGAATCTAGTGGTTTCTATTTTTCGAGATATTACTTATTGAGTGACGAAGTTAAACTCCGCGCATTGCCTTCTTGAATAAATTTTTTTTCAATGTTTTTTTATGATGTTATCAAGTAAACAAGTAAATTATTACAGACGACAAGTATTCTTTTCTACTAAACTATTTGTTCATTTTTAAATATTATGTACGCCCATAATCTTCTAAAAATATAGTATATTTTTGTCAGAGTCATGAAAGCGCGAGGTTTAGGTCCAGTTTAATCATGAAATCCGACCAAAAATGGAAAACATATTGTCTTCTACTTTATGGGCTGTCCACCTAACCTAGAATGCAGGAAAAGAAATAAAGAGCTAAAGAAATAAACGCTAATAATACAAAGCGCAACGTTGATTTTCGACAATAAACACGAAATTTCTCGCAAATTGAGCGATTCATGGAAAACGGAGTGTTTTATCGCCAAATTCCCTCTGCCTATCCTGTTATATGTGGAATACAACGTGAATCAAAAAAATATATATAAGATAACGGTGTGACAGACGTCCACAAAGTCACGTAACGTCGAAGATGCGTCAGCGGCGAAGGAATTCCAAGGCGTGCGTATTTTTCATTAGCGATGGAATATTCTCAAAGAGAAAGGAAAGATATGCGATATTATATATTATTATAGTGATGATCGAATCGCTAACAATTCGTGATTTGGTCTGAGCCGAAAATTGGGAGCTATATGAAATTATTATGAGTTTTACTTTATATGGGTGTTAAGTAAGTTTTGTGTTGTGGATAATTATTAGGGAGGCCAGTGGTGGTGTGCACATACGTGCGATTGTAAACGCCATAGATTGTAAATTTGGTTCCTACCTATTTTACCTATTTCTTAACTCTAGGTTCCTAGGTTAGTTCTCCCGCCGTATCCTGCTTAATAAATTTTTTTTGATACGATAGTATCAAATATTTTCTCTCAATAGGTTCATATCTATTAAGGAAATATACAAAATAACTAAATTGTGGTTACATATTAATGAATCAAGGCAATTTATGTTACCTGTTCTTGGAAGCTACATTAAATTACGTATGTTTATCACTTTAATTTGTATCCCTCAAATGGAGGGGTCGGCAGAGAGAATCTAGTGTTCCTCCATCTTAAGTCCCCACTTTCTAATCGAAATTAACACAGTGGCATGAATGGTGGAGCTGAACGCCGCATTGTGTTTACTATAGCGGGATAATGAAGAAATCATGCCCCCAAACGAAGATCACGAGACCTCAGTGCCATTCAATGGACAATATAAGCATAATAAAGCATCTACAATCTACATCCGTTTATCGATTCACACATCAAATTCACTCAATACATAACACTTAATTTAGAAATATACGAATATATTTCATAACCATATCATCCAAAAGCTACTGAAAACGTCCATAATTTATGTCCTAATATCGCGTGATTCAGAATATGCCCATCATAAATCTACGGAAAATATACAAATAATAACGTATTAGGTAAATCCGAAGCAAGCCGAACGCGATACCGATAACGGCCGCTCAGACAGATGGACAATACTGTGAGATATCAGTTCATGGGGTGGCCACCGTTTTAGAAATATGTTGGAATTATTTTCTTACTAAAATTAAATAAAATAAAATTAGCTTCACGCTGTATCCCGCACACAGCAGGGTAGGCAGA
>DVQM01000638.1:0-15703 GCA_018231645.1 Heliconius ricini
ATATATATATATTTGTATATATATATATTGTTATTACATAATAAGCGTTCATATTTGGCTTTGTCTAGCTAGTAAGTGCCGAACTAGCTCGGAAAGTGATAATAGAATGCCTTAGAACGTGTGTTCAATTTCACGCAGGGTTGGGCATAGCATTCCATATACAAACTTTGTCATTTTTTACCAGTCCAAAGGTTTTATACTTGCTTTTAGTCTTTTTTTCCCGTATCTAGGGTGTGTTGTAATTATTATTTCTGCAAAAAAACAAGTATATTAATATATGCATATATAATAACAAAAAAAAAGGTATGATTCGCCGGCAATAGCTATACCAATAAAATAGCTATACTAATATAATTATTAAATTAAATCACGATTAGACATCACTCTAGTGCTATGTTATAATTTATAAAATTAATTTATCACGTAATATTTAGGAGCAGGAAACAAAATAATTATAAGGTAATAGTGTATATTTATAATAAATAATTAGTTATTAAAAAAAGTATGAAAATCATAAATGTATTTATAGACTGGATCCCAGGGGCCTCAGACCTCCGTTATTAGTTTTTTATATAGTTAAGACAGTATGCGTACTCACTAACATGAAAGTGGGATTCAGAGGTAGCTCCAACTAAAGGTCCATAGAATTCACGCTCATCTACGTTAAAGTTGAAACACTCGTATTTAAATACGAGATGTTATTTAAATACATATGTTATAAATAATAATCTCCGAAACTTCAGGTTTGCTAAAATTACGTAGGTCTTGGGGCCTTGGAATCTTAGGCTATTTTGTTTGGTATCATATTACAGAGTAGGCAGATAGAACCTGGGAACTTAGAGCTAAGATGATTTGTAAGGTACGAAGCATCATAGCATTAGGTTCCTAGGTATCTCAGTATATTAGCACTACTTCCCGCCTAATTCTAGAGACATTGCCTAGATGAGGGGGAATCAACGTCATACTTTGCACGTTACCAGAGCGAAGAAATTAAAATATTAAATACTTATTTCACTTCGTCGAGTGGGAATTGAACCTATAATCTGTCGCACTTACAGTAAACACGTGTACCTCTGTGCCACGACTGGCCTCTAAATATCTATTTAAATGAATACTGGCTGGCCTCTAAATACATATTTAATTAAATAGATATTTACACACAAGGAAATAAGCTTTACGTGAACCCTATCCGATGGTGTCATAAAGGAATTGCAAATTAAGGAATGGTTCGTTCAGCGCGGAATTAATTTACTCGCTCTTTGACACTTCCATCACGCTGTCTTTGTTGTGCCGTCGGAGATGGCATTTGAGGTCCGTGTCGTGTTCGTCGAACTCATTTGACGTGTTGCTAAAAATTTAGTATTGCTACTATTGTTTCTTTTAGAATTAAAGAATCAAATAATTAACTCAGTTTCACGCTGTATTTCACACACGACAGGGTAGGCAGAGGGAACCTAGTGCTAAGATATTCCTTTCTCCATTTTCCGCCGAAATCTGGAGGCGTAGCATTTTGAGTAGGGCAACTAAACACCGCTTTTTGCCACGACAACAGAGCGAAGAAGTGAAAATATAAATTTCTGTTTATTTTAGGAGTACTAAATATAAAATTTCAAAAAGTCTCAAGAAAATTAAATATTTTATTTCCCCGAGTGGCAATCAAACCCATAACCGTCGGGCCATTACGGCCTCAATTCAATTAATAAGTTAAAAAAATCCTTACATAGTAAAAAATAATTCGAGACATTTTTTAATTCCATTACACTAATATTCCAGCTAAAGAAGAATACAAGTAAATTCGTTCCTAAATAGCGAACAAGTGTAAATCTCTTCTATTTTCATGTTCTTTTATGTCAAGTATAGCGTAATAGAATCCAATTTGCATAATAGAATATGTTGAGGACTGGCGCATACATTACGTGATACGAAAGTAGTAAATTATACAACTATTTTCTTCAAAATAATTTTTGCACAGCATCTTTTGAATTTGCATTCATCTTTTCATTCTCAAAAATGCTATTTTATTAAAAAGATTTTTAGTTTTTAGTTTTGCTATTTAACCATAACCAACGTTATAGTCATCATAAAAAGAACGCAAACGCCTACGACGATCGACATAAAAATGCACAATCAAAAATGTTATTTTTGAATTCTATATCTGAAGAGTAAAACGGAATGCTACTAAGATCCCGCTGTCTTTCCGTCCAACTGTCTGTCAGTCTGTCACAGGCTGTACCTCATAAACCGTGATAGAGAGACAGTTGAAAATTTTAACAGACGATGTATTTTTGTTACCACTATAACAACAAATACTAAAAAACAGAATTAAATGTTTGTAGAATTTTTTGGTGATATTCGGCGGCTTTTTATTTGACATTTGTATATATCGAAACTTACAAGCGAAAGTTATTCCATCATAAGGTATTTTTATGAAATTAAACTTTGTTTTTCCATCTAACTTAAAATAACTATACTTGAAAAATACTTTTTTAACCGATTTCTATACGACTAGGTTATTAATTTTACTGTCTTTTTTTAATTTTTGTTACCGCAAAATTTTTGACTTGAAAGCTAGTGCTTCAAAGTAATTTCTGATAATGCTATCCATAATTAAATCCAATAAGCCATACATTTCTTTTTTCATTAGAAAAAATACTTCAAGGGAACTACCCTACTGATGAGAGTTTCGTTAAGTTGATTATGGGATCCAGTTGAAGTCGTTTTTTTTTACATTTTGTAGTGATTACTACAAAAGACTACTACAAATTACTTTAAATATTATTTTGTAATATTATAAAGGAAACTTAATGTAAAATATAATCGAGATTAAATTAACTCAAGCTCATGGTACAAAAGCTTCTAATAAATATCTATGTTTCGCTTCTTATCTATCGCTATAAAGCAGTCTCTACGTAGTCTCTTGGAAAGACTTAATAAATATCTGCTATTTCTGATTATAACGACTTAACACTGATAAAATTTGAGTTATAAGGTCACTTGAGATGCTACAGATATCACTGATAAGTTGGTGAACAGTGAATACTCCTCAGGTAAACGAATTTTTAATATTGGCGGTCGTGTTGCAAAACCTTTTAATATTTAATAAATACATTTAAAACTTATATTTTCAAACAAAATGCTTATAAATTAATAACGAAAATACCTATAATTAAATACGTTTTTTTGTTAATTTAAGGTGAAACTTCTGTGATATATAATATTTGTGTAATGTAATAAATAAATTTCCAAATAAAATAAACTTAATTTCGTATAAAATAAAAAATATAACGAAAATATTACATTTATGCGAAATATTCCTTCCGTTTTGTTCAGTGATGGTTATTCATTTGATAATATTATTGTTTGGACGGTATCCAGTATCCACTGAGATTTAATTTACATTTTAAGAGCTCTAGGTCTTCAGCTACAAGTACCTTAGTTATTATATACCACAAAACAAAACAAAACCGATTTTGATATTTTATCTTTCTCTGCGGTCGTAAAAGCATTATTAAAATTTAAAAAAAGCAGATTCACGCTTCAAGATATTGCCTATTGTGTGACGATACTCAACGCCGCGCTTTGTGTACCTGAACGGGGAAATGAAATTATTATTAATATAATAATTCCCGAGAGTGGTTTGTCCCACCCGTCCTTAAATAATTAAATTTAATATTTTCATTGAATTAAAATGAAGCAATTGGTGAAACTTTCAAGTAAATCGGTTCAGTAGTTTCAGAGAAAAATGTGACCATATGTATAGACAGACAGGCAGACAGACTCTATCCATTTCAGTCAAAATTACTAAATGTACAGACAAAATATATATGCTGTCATATTATATATAGAGATTAGTAACAAATGCTATTAAATACTACTATATTATACTAACATTACAAAACCGACACAAATTAGTAACTGTTTATACTTTAATGTATATAAATATAAAATTGTGGGGCCAGTCAGAGGTCACAAAGTGTGACTGTAAAATTGACTGGTTATAGGTTCGAACCCCACTCGAGGAGATGAAATACTTCCATTTCTTCCCTCTGGTGTCGAGGCAAAGAGTGTCGTTGAGTTCTGCAACTCAACACGCAATACCTCGAGAAGTCGGCAGGAAGTGGGAAACGGAGTGTCTTAACACTAGGTTCCCTCTGCCTACCCTGCTGTGTGCGGGATACAGCGTGAGGCTGATAATAAAAAAATACATAAAATAGTTGTACATAAAATAATAGCTAGTTTATGTCTGTTTTGTAAATAAATTAAAAAAATTAAAATGAAATTATTAGTTTCAAAAAGATTTAAATTACGTTTTTTTTTTCTTGTTTTGTTTTTTTAGTCCACGCCAAAAGCACAGGGAACCTTGTAACTTACTTAGTGTTAAGACACTCGTTTTCTTCCCCATTGGTGAAACTAAACGCTACGATTTTTCTTATTACTCAGCAGGAAAATGAACCTATTAAATACTTCATTCTCCCGAAATGGAATTGAGTCCACAACTGTCGCGTTTACAGCCGTACGTTTAGGTCATTTCGACACGACGGCGAGACGGGAAATTAAATTATACTTTAATTTGTCAATACCGTGAATAATGTTTAGACAGACAAATGATTTCTCATAGACAATAGTCTAAAATATAATAATTGTGAAGTGAAACTGAAAGATCACCAAAGCTCGCTTTCAGAGCGTCGAGGTCGGAGACTACAATTAAACTGTCAAATAAGGAATTACGTGCGAAAGACATTGTTATTGAAAGTTGAATTATTATTTGAAACCGCGCTCTTTGAGATGGATTCAAATTTAAATCAAGTTCGCCCTAAGCATTAATTTTGTTATGCTTCGTATCAGATTCTGCAATTAAAGCTATTAATTTGTTGAAACGTTTTCTAATAAATATATAAAACAAAAATGTTTTGCTTGGAATCAAAGTTATTTTATTACATCTGTGACGCGATTTCTTTTAAAAATAATGTATTTTTTAGTATTGAAATAAATTTAATATCCATACTTATTAAAAGTTATATTCTAAATTCGAAAGTAACTGTGTCTCTTTGTCTGTGACGTAATCATGGCTAAGCCGATAATCTGATAGTGCTTAAATTTCACAGAGAGACACTTGAGGGTCTTGGGACTAACCTAGGCTACCGTATTTTGCTCATAATTGTATATTCTCAAAATATACCGATATAATAAAATAGCTTTCTATTTGATGTGAAATTTATGTTGAAATTTATTTGGTTCATTACAACTGTCGGTAAGCAACAAGGAATTTCTTATTTTTAGATATGAATTTTGGGTTAAGCTTGGGTTAAATATTTCCTGTACGCTTACATGGCATGCGGTGACTCTACTGTGTTCTCTAAAAATATTACCTTTCAAAAATACCTATAAAAAAGCCTACCACGGTTTATTGTTAATATATTTTCTATTATTTGGTACTATCCTTATTAAAATAAATATAATAGTCTCCGCGTTTCATTTAGACTGAAATTATATTTTTCTGTACATAATTATAATAAATACTTGAGGAGTTTTCCGTATGTTGTAGTAATATGAATTAAAAATAAAGTGTGACTGTAAAACCCATTGGTTGTGGGTTTGATCCCTACTCGAGGCGGTGAAATATTTACTTAAATTTATATTTTTATTTCTTCGCTCTCGTGTAGAGGCAAAGCGCGGCGTTGAGTTCTGGCACTCAACACGCAATGCCTCCAGAATTCGGTAGAAAGTGGGGATTATGTGTCTTAACACTAGGTTCCCTCTGCCTACCATTCTGTGCGCGGAATATAGCGTGAAGCATTTTAAAATTCAGGTTCTGAGTCACCACAATCACGGAGTACGGAACCCTCAGTGGGAGATTCCAACTTTCACTTGACCTGTCTTTTTATGTTTATTTTATTTTTTAAAAAGTCATAAAAAGACAAGTCAAGTTATAGTTCGACTTGTTTTTTTTTTTCAAACAAAATAGCATTACATTTTTAATAGCTGTTGCCTCATTAAATATTCAAAACATCTGACTCCATCAGGTAACGAGCATAATCTTTGTAAAAAAAAAGAGAAACCGAGTGTTATAATATAAATTTAAATTCCTTTGAAAAGTTCTCAAAGAGCATTAAGCTACTATGTATTGTTAACCGTTGTTATGCGTTGCCAGTCTTTAATGTAGGAGATAGACATGCTTTTTGAAGGTACCCATGTCGTATCGACCTTGCTTGGAAGGAAGTCCCCACGCAAGGTCAAAGTTCCTTTTATAAATCCTAGGGCCACCGATTCGAATGGTCCTATAATGTATGCGATTAAATGGTTCAAGCTGATACTGGGGTGCACTGGCCCAGAGATGAGAACATGAAGTATGAGAGTATGGAGTATTCCATATAAGACCAAACTTGGATCCTATACAGAGGCAATCGGTGGTCTCGCTCTGCCGATGACCCCCAGTTTCTTTCAGTCCATCTTCCTGGCCTGGCTTTCCAGATGATCACGATACTGGCAGTCCAATATGCTGATACTGATTACTGCTTTGAAGCTGTAAAGCTCAGAATTTGTAAAAAAATAATTATTAACAATTTACTAATTAAGAATTAAACCAAATAAAGTTAAAGTTACATTAGTTACATATTAACATTACGGTCGCGTTTAGTGGTAAATAATTTACGCAATCATATCCTGTTATATATTTTACAATTGCACCATACTAATTTTACAAAGAAGCTTTTACACAGCTTAATGGCAAACGGAAATGGAAAAAATGTGTATTTATAAACTCTGATACACTGCATCAATATTTTAAAATAAATTTAAAAGACATATGTAATACAAATATTACATTTAACTTGTTGAAACAATCGGAGGCAGCGACATAGCAAACTATGGACGTGACTATCGTGGGCTCGATTCCTATTGGGTGAAATGTCTTATTTTTATATCCTCTCTCGCTCTCGTCCAAATAAGACAAACAAGCAATGTTTCGATAATTATCTGGTGCATAGGGAAGAGAGTATTTAATACTAAGTCCCCTATATTTATTTTGCCAAAAAAAAAAATACCTAACTTTTAGTAAACTGCAGGCAAACTTCGAGAACTAAATGTCCTAAAATAATGATGTCATTTTATCAATAGTTGGTAGCATACTAGCATATAACGTTAATGTTATACATGAACTCGCTACGAGCGCGTTTAGTGGTAATTAATTATACACCAGTTATAAATAAAGCTCGCTTCATTAACTACAATAGCGATGCAAGCGCCTGACTAGATATATAGAGCAAAACATGAATTCTATTCAACGGAATATGAACTATATCACACTACAAAAGCATATAATGGTGGTGTAACTATTATAGTTAGTAGATTTAATAGCTGTTCGTATGTGATAATTAAACATGTTAAGTTTTTTGTGGGATATGTAAATGAAAAATATTGAAATATCACTTTGTTCCCCTCCTTCTCCTTTTATTTCGCTCTTTTTTATATTTTATCCTTCTTGTTATTAAAACGCGTACTACATGTAGATTTTTATACATTACGGTTTAGTTCTTTTAAAACCATAGAAATTAAAGATAGTGTCGTCATTAACATATTCTGTTCACTTATTCAAAGGAGGACCTAACGATGAAACTAGAAGATGGCTGATGAACCTTAAACGAATTTCGTGAAATAATATCGTCAAGGATTGTAGCGCCAGGCACTCCTGTCTTTTTGACAATCCAGTCAGTTAACTTTTTAATTTAAAATTGAATGAAAATTTATATCTTCGAAATAAGAACCAGCAAACACGTTTCATATAGTAATCAGGTATTAGTATGTTATAAAGCACTCGGCGTCACAGTCGGAAAAAAATATATATTATAATGTGTCCGTTTGACAGACGGTCGAGCGCAATAAAACTGCTGACAAGGAGAAATCGGTGGGGAAGGATTTTTTTACAAAGTAGACTAAAACCACTGTGATCACTGAGAAAAATGTTCGTGAAAAAAGCACCAATTGTTACAAATATAAAACAAACAGGAAAGTACTCAAAATTCATCGAAACGAACGAAACAAGTAAAGCAAAAAAATGCAACAATCATTAGTCAGTCAATCAGCTGTCATCCGTTTTTTTCAGTAATTAATTGATGTTTTATTTATTTAAACTGTATTATATACACGAATAACTGCATTAAACTACTTAGACTCAATTAAAATTAACAAATATTTTATTTTTCCAAATTACCGATTATTTATAACGATTTATGATCTAGAACTATTTTTTTCATTTATATGCACTTCCAGATTCTCCTTTTACACACTTGTTATCCTACCGATTAATAATTAAGTTATAGAATAAGGTAGGCTTAGACAGATTACTGCTCTACAAAAAATTAAGACAGTAAGAAGCCTTCAATATATATGTATTTTATTTCAATTAAAGTAGCTTTCTATATACTTTCGTATTTTCTTAACCTCCTAACTGCAGTTTTCGTACAGTATATATATTCTTTATTGCATTAAACAAAACATACAGTAATATAAAATGAAAGGTTGGTTGACAGTATCTACATATTTATATTTATGTATCTTGTCTTTTAGCTTTATATTGTTCGTAGCTGCCGTGAATAGTTTCAGCTTCAATGTGTGATAAAGTAAACTTGTTATATGAGAGCAAACTCTATTATAATTGGTTGTAGTCAGATAATAACTTTGTCACGAGACAATGTAAACTTTTGCAATAGAATCTCGTCAAATATTTAAAAACTTTATTTCGAAACATAAAAAAATAATATAAATGTTGTTTATTATAAAATATAAAAGTTATATTATGAAATTTAAATGGATCTTGAGACCTTTAGGTAATCCTTGAAATTATATACATTTATTCTTTATGTAACATTCATTTCATTCATTTCATTTTTTTCTTTATTTTTCTTTATGTTATCTGTTCGGCGCGGCGTCAACCTTGTTAGGACTAATATTATGGTAGTTAATTAACCTTTATGTCTATATATTTGAGTGGATAAAATATTTCATGTTTGATTTTATTAAAAAAGTTTTTATTCATATTCCTTTTTTATAAGTGCAGTAAAAAGTCAATTAATGTTTTTGAATCTAAAGCCTTTAAACAATTTTTGGTTAATATTATAGGATGAAACGTATTTTATATTTAGCTTTTGTTAAATATATAAGATAGGTATCCAAGAGTCGTGCAAAATAAAAGGATTCATATAAAATTTTTTATAAGTAAAAATATCAGTTTCATGCTGTATCCCGCACACAGCAGGGTAGGCAGGGCGAACCTAGTGTTAAGACACCGTTTCCCACTTTTCGCCTAGTTCTGGAGGAATTGTGTGTTGAGTGGCGGAACTCAACTCCGCACTTTGCCTCAACACCAGAGCGAAGAAATGAAAATATAAATGTAAGTAAATATCTCCTCGAGTGGGGATCGAAACCACAATCAGTCTTTACACTTTTACACTAATTCGACTGGCCTCTAATTAGTTTATAGTAATTTTGTATACAATGTTAATATGAAAACCTAAAAATACTTTTAACCTAAATAGCTCATAACGATTATTTTACCGCCTGAAGAATACAAGAATATCTAACAGAGTTGAGAGAGATTGCACTAAAAAGGTTCTCTAGTCGGCTAAAACTGTTATGTATTTTACTAGTTTTAACGAGTAAATTGAAAATGAAAAGTTTAACAAAGCTCTAGAAACTTCTCTTGAAACATGAAAGCTTTTTAAATTTAAAAGAACAATTGTAGATAGCAATAGTCCAGTTATTCTATGTAATTTCATTTTATGTTAATGAAATTACATAGAATAATTGGGATTAAATACATTTCTGTTAAGGTATAAATTAGACTAACTATATTATTTTTTGGTAATTTTCTTAGCCTTCACCTTTTTTCTTTTTACGCTGTATCCCTCATGTAACAGGGTACGAAGAGGTTACTAGTGTAAAGCGACTCCAGTCAGTGACTGTCAGTGCCAGAGTGGCAGAACTCAACGTCACGCTTTACCTCGACACCAGAGCAAAAATTATATATTAAATATTTAATTTCCTCGAGTGAGAACCATACCCACAATCTATCGCTTTTATAGTCATAAATGAGATAATAACTACTAGATGATAACTAAAAGAGATCATTCATAATACTATGTTAGCATTAAAAATAGTAATATTTATGAGTAAAAACACAACACTAGTGAACAATACGAATTTAATGCAAACGAAATGTAAATGATATTCATATGGACTGCAAAATCTAGATTTCTGCGGAATCCTTTCGGATACATTTGTCTTTGTGACAGTCTTCCTGAGCTTTGTTCTTATGTCCAAGCAGTAAATATATTACATGTTAGTATTGTTGTATTAATATTGTGTAATATTGTATTCAGTTTGTATGTTAATCGGGTACAGAATATTGCTACGAGCAAATGTTGTACTATAATACAGATGTCATGAAACCCATACCTAAAAAAAATTATTAAGAACAGAACACACATTCATTTCACGCAGTTCATTCACACTATTTCATATGATACAGTTACCGCATTGATACCATATAATGTAAACACCTACTGCTATAAAAATACTACTAAGCGTTGCCGATCTGCTACTTTTCTCAAAAAACATACTAGAAAAATATCTCTCGTTCTATTTTACGTAATTCAACATCGCCGTCGCTTATCTACGACTCGATTTTGTGAATGAGGGCAGTTAAAATTGTAGTTTCATTTAAGGTAGTGATGGCAAAAACACTACTCGTATATATACATATATAAGTAGATATTGCAAATAATATATTGTTTGCACAGTGTATTCTACATTCAGTAGGGTAGTCAGTCTGTGGCTTTTTTGTGTTTTTGATTGGTAGTTAACCCTTAATTTGTACGCAGGGCATTCCCTTGCTATTGCCAACACTTCACGAGCGTCTATCAAAGCTCGGAATGTTTCTTCAGGGGCGAGCTACTCCCGCCCCTCCCCGCTCGGTGATGCTGTCAAGACCAGTCCAGGTCAACTCCAATAAAGTCCTTAAAAAAACCTTAAGAACTATAATGAATATAATGGGCATAAAATACCTTATTTTTAGAAGAAATGAAACTATTAATTAATTGTAAAAAATTTTGAGCAATTTACTTTTACCAGTTAGTTTAGATCGAAAAATAATTAAGTTTGAAAATATAGGTTTAAACAGCTGATTTCACAAGAGTATGTGACCATACTTTTTTATAACAAAATGAAATCCAAATACAAACCAACATTTTTATTTCACCTGGCTAACTTTAATAAATAAGGAGGAGGGGGAAATCAGGAGGACATACAAAAGTGCAAAGCGTTGTGATAAAAATGAAAGAGATACGAGCAGATGTGATAAAAATTAAAGAGCGACTTAAAACCAAATCTACCTGGATGGGTTTCTACACCCATATAGCTTTTAGAACTATTGTGCCTTTAGACTCATTGTTGACCCATATAACCTATAGATCTATTGTTGTTTAGGCCTATTGTGCCATTGGGATTTCTTATGACTAATACATCGAGGAAAGCTAAGGTATTATTAGCCTGTAATGCTATTTGGTAACCAACAGAAAGAAATGGCGTGAAACTGTGGTAAGAATAATGAAAGCCAGAAACGGGACTACATGATGGCCACGACCATCAAGAGCGTAACGACTGAGAAGAATTCTATTTAATTATAGGCTAATAATTCCTTAGCTTTCCTCGATGTGTTAGTCATAAGAAATCCCAATGGCACATTAGGCCACACAGTATATAGGAGACCCACGCACACCAATAGATACCTCGGTAGATGGGGTCAACCACCCTACACAGTTATCTACCGTTGGCAAATCTTTGTTTTAGAAAGCCCACCACCTCTGCGACGCTGATCATCTAGGGGTAGAGCTTCGCCAGGTGAAGAATTCCCTTCATCAGAACAAGCTGCCATTTCCCCGCCAACGTTATAAGAAGACCAACAAGCCCACACTTCTACCATATGTGAAGGGGGCTACAGACAGGTTTAGCAGCATCTTAAGAAGAGATCTCCATAAAAACTTGTGACTGTGGCTTATCATACATCGGTCAAACAAAGAGAAGTATCGGTGTTAGGGTGAAGGAACACATCTCGGATATCAAGAATGGGCATGTATCAAAGTCGGCTGTGTATGAGCACATTGTGGATAACCCTAGCCATTACATAAGGTTTGTTAAACCTCTAATCTTCGCTAAGGAAAACCAAAAATGATCCTAATTCCTAAAATGATCCGCGAGGCTATTGACATATAAAAACATCCTATTTTCAATAGAGACGGTTCCTGGTAAAGATTTAATTGATTGAAGAATTACTTATAGGTCCCGACTGTTAATCCTAATAAACTATTGGGCTTGTTTATTTTCTTTTTAGTTTTCTACAGTCGAGGTTTTTGTTTTTACAAATATTTTTTACATTGTAAGTTCTCAGTTCGTGCGAATTTCATAACCCACGAAAATCCACGAGAAGTACCCTATAGGTTATGGCTACGCGGTGAATTTTAAATAAAATGCAGCAAAATCAATGCATAAATGCTCGTATATTTTGATTGCGTGGACTTAGAAGCTAGATTTTTGGTCCAAGACACCACAGACTTAAATATTTCATATAAATTTCAGCTTCATACATCCACGCAATCTCGAAATAAATGCTCTGAACAAACGGACAGGCAGACGGAAAGAGATCCTATAAGGGTTCCATTTTTTTTTTGAAGTATGGAACCTTTAAAACGATATAAATATGTATTTACATCGACAATATTATTTACATAATGGTAATGCACGTCATGTTCCATTAAAACTTTTCTTATTAATTAAGCCAATAGAGTACACTATAACTATTGTTGGTTACATACCATTGTTTCGCCAGTACATTTGACATTTCAATTTCCCCGTTCACATTGTACTGTTATAATGAATAGAATATACCCAACGAATTTGAATACAAGTTTCTTTTTTGATTTCACATATATTAAATATCTTTTACTATTTTTTAATTTAAAATTTCATTTAATATTTTTAAACATGAGTCAAATATTAATAACTATATCATTATTATTTAAGTTTAGTTTAGCATTTATTCATTTTTAATCAGGTTAAAAATGAATAGTAGGTTGGGGGTCCAAGATGGAACGCTTGCTCGCAGCGACCTCTCTCAGCCCTTATGAGGGCTGCAGCGTTACATCCGGTACGTGCACCTCGAGAGAGCGTACTGATATGGCGTCTGCTCAAGGCGACGCGCACCAGTGTGTCCCCGCTGGTGTGTTAATTAGCGACTAATGCGGCGTTGAAGACCGCCACCCAACACAGAGAGGTGGAGGACGGAGCTACAAATAGCTACATGGACTGAAAGAGGAGGGATGGAAGAAAAGATGAATGAATAATGTGATGGATGATAAAGATTTGGATGTCGTTTGTGTGACTGAGATCAAAGGCTTTCTGGGCCGGCGTACCAGAGAGCGAGCGGGGCTGTCATGGTGTAGGTGTTTTATTGTCCTCTCGATTGGTTAGTGCAACGGTTGAATACAAGGCGATCAACCCGAGCTTGCTTCGGGTTCGCTTCAAGCTGGGATTAACAAGAGTATTCCTGTTAGTGGCATATATGTCCTTAACTCCATTAGGCGAAGTTTTCGTAAAGTGTCAGGGATATTCTAGGTAGCGTTAGAGGGAATGAAAAATTATTAATAAGTGGCGATTTGAACGGATGGGTCGGAACTGTGCGAAGCGGTTACGGAAAGGGAGTGCTAGGTCAGTATGGTGACAAGAGAATAAATGAGGCTGGAAAGCTTATATTGGAAATTTGCAAGTACAGGAATTTGTTTGTGACAAATACAATACCACAAACAAATTCACATGGGAGCGAACGGAAGGGAAAAGTATGATTGATTTATTCCTAGTGAATCAGCGTATTCGAAGCCAAGTCATGTCACGAGTGTTTAGGGATTCTGATCTGGGTACAGACCACTATCTAGTCGTTGCTAAGGGGTCGAATGAAATCAAATGTTTAATATGAGGTCTGTTCGCAGGTTGGCGCAACTACACGAGGTTAGCTATTTAACTAACTAATTATTAATAAAATTAATTTAGTTTTTTATTCTATCGGTGTTATTAACACATTTTTTTCTTACATATAATGTTTATAGGCTCGATACAGAACCTATTCGACGCTTATCTCAACGACAGAATGTATTGAGTCGTGGATCAATCTAGTGACAAGAGACTCTGTTCCCCACTCTCCGTTGAATCTTGCGCATGTCTGGCGCACAAAAAAATACATTGTAAACCAACTAAGCTACGTACTTTACGTATGCAGTCTACACATTTACATAAATATACGTAACAAGTTGTTTTCGATAAGAAATAATCAATACTATATTTATTAAGTCATATGCGATAGTTTTTTATTATTTCATTACATTGACGTAATCGTAATAAAACATGTTTGATTGAAATATATTTTACGAAAGTAAATATTGTTATCACTATTGTGAGAATAGAATAACCGGAAGGAGGAAAACTAGTTTCATTGTAAAATTTTGTTCTATTGTATGGTTCCTATTTGCTTCACGCTTCAAATGTAAGGAGTGGGCATATTCTATTTTGGCGAGTGATTCTATTTTTAACTTTCAGCTGTTCTATGAGAAACTAAGTCTTGGTTGGGGGATTGGTAAAACAGAAATCATTATCTTGCCTAACTGCGGATTGATGTAATTTGAATAAAATAATTTCTCCGAGTGCAAATTGCAACTATAAACAAAGCGTTAACATTAAAAGTGTTATTCTACGCTTTTCCTAAGAAAAATATTTATTTAGAAAACGTATAAAAATTTGAACGTAGCGGCACTCGAAACCGCGCCTCCTTTTTCCCGACTGCTAAGGAAAGGTTATGTATTATTAATTACCTCATATCTACAGAAGGGCTGAATGGATTTATATAATTGAGGTATCGTTAGATTAGTCACAGCAACCCAAGTGTTCTTAGATAGGTGACGTAATTTTTTTTGGTTTCGAATACCGTAATATGGGTATCAAATTCAAGAGCTTAATACGAGGATTTCAAAATGGTATATCATGATTATCATTACTATAATGAGTCCTAAAAAAAATGAAAAATATTTTTTTTTATAGATAGAGTCGGGACCTATAAGTAATTCTTCAATCAATAAAATGTTTACCAGGAACCCCGCATAATTTAAAGAGGTCCCTACTGTTAATTCTAATAAACTATTGGGTCTGTTTTTCCTTTTTTTAGTTTTTATGCAGTCGGGAATATTCTTACAGTTAAATACTATTTAAAATATACTATATTGCATTTCAAATTGCTAAAAATTCATAAGTTGACTTTATTAATCTACGAGTACATACATACAAGCTAAGCAGCGCATTACGCTGAAATTTGACGTATAGTTTTTTTGTGGAGTGTCGGAAGCACTAAAAAAGATTTCCTAAAATGGAAAAAAAAGCGAAATTATACGTTTTACGTCATAAACACAATAGTTGTAGATAATCAAAGTCACATTCGTCTCAAATATACTACAAGAGCTTCATTAACTTTCATATTTTTTTAGTTTAACGCTATATCTCGCACATAGGAGGCAGAAGGAAACTTATGTCAATTTCACATGTTTATTTAAGTTTCGCCATTGCACATGTTTATTTAAGTATCTACATATGTACCTATATAAGTACCTAC
>DVQM01000639.1:0-15695 GCA_018231645.1 Heliconius ricini
TATATATATATATATATATCTTCAATACTTCTTCAATATTATATTATAGGTTTATCGAAATTCTCACCTGGCTGTTTAAACCGAGACAAAGGAACATAAAAAAGAATAACACAGCCCAAAGTTGTGACGCTGGCATTTTTGCAATCGCTTGGGGATATACCACAAATAGTAACCCTGGACCTGGAAAGTAAAAAAAAAGAAAATTAAAATAATTATTTCTGTAAAATAGGTCTTATAAGTCATTCTGTATGTATTATACTATTCCAATATGAGCCTAGGTCTTTTTTTATTTTACATGATAATTGATTTAATACGATAACTATGAGTAACTTACTGTCAGCAATGACAACGTTCACAGGTGTATTCTGTTCAAAAGCAATATTCCCGATCGTAGCAAATGTAAATATCCCCACGATGAGACTAGTAACTGCATTTACTAAGGACACAGCCAATGTATCGTGTAAGAAATTGTTGTCGAAACGATTATATGATGCAAACATTATCATTGAACCAAATGCAATTCCTATGGAGTTGAAGATTTGTGACGCAGCATTAACCCATGGTCTTGACTGTTTTAAAAGTTCCCAATCTGGTTTAAAAAAGAATCTCAAGCCCTTATCAGCACCTTCTAAAGTTAGTGATCGACCCAGAAATACTATAATCAAAAGAAATGGTAAAGTAGTAGTGATATATCGGACTTTGGCCGAGGATTTTATACTTTTCCACAGGGCAAAGTAAACTAGGACCCAAGCGCACACTAAACAAGCTGCCAACTCCCACCGCATGCCACCGGGATATTCAATACCATCACTCATGTTAAGGACCTTTTTCCTGAAAGTATATCAATTATTTCTATAATGTGCATTTAGCAAATATAAAGCAAAATTCTGAGTTTGATCTTCGGAACATTCAACAATAAAATAAATACGTACTCAAAAAATTGTTCAGTTGGCGTCTGTGAATCATTTGCTTTGTTTGGTATTGTATGATTTGGCATCCAGCATTGTTGAGTATTCCATCGGTTTGAACAACTTGCCCAAGGGACTTCTGATTTAAATGATGTAAAGAAGTAATATATTGCCCATGCAATGATTACTGCATAATATGTCGACATTAAAAAAGAGATCACTACGCTTGCTAGACCAGCACCTGGAACCAATCGAATAAAATAGCATTTACTAATGTTATTACAGAAAAAAAGATACTACATATCTACTGAAAAATATTGAAAATCTAAATAAGTTAAATGTGTTTAATTTATTGTGACCGTTTAATATTATTTTTTTTTAGCTTCACGCCGTACTTAGCAGAATAGGTATAGGAAATCTGAGAACCTAGTGTTAAAATATTCTGTTTCCCATTAAGACACGTCCGTTCATTTCCTTCATTTTCCGGCGAATACTTGAGGCATTGCGTGTAGGACGAAAGAGGAGAGGAAATGTATATATTAAACATTTAAATCTCCCTTGTGCTGAGGTGTTATTTTAAAATATGACAAACGAATAACAATCTTGTTTCACAATAAGTAGTTTGTTTACCTTTAAACAGAGGACATATTTGTGAGAGTGCCCCAATAGGGCCATGAGCGGTGTACTGTCCAATGGCCAGTTCCATGAAAAGCATTGGCACACCACATACTAGGAGTATTATAAAATAAGGCACCAAGAATGCTCCTGAAACAAATAAAATTGTTTTTAAAACAAATAATTTATAATACAAGAATTAACTTGACTGTCCTATTCAATTTTCTTTACGACAATTTTTATTGCATCATAATATTGGTTCTCTTATACATATTTTTAATTCTTATAATATAGTAAGTGCCCTACTCCCCTCGGACCATACCTATATATACCTATATCTATACATAACTATAAAAGGGCGTCCCAACTACAATTATTACCCAAAGGTTATATAATAGGTATATCAAGTGTTCGTAAACGTTCTTGTTATTAGAAAATATTTAATCACAAATTCACATTTAGTATATATATTATTAAAATTTTGGATGTTTTTCTGATCTGGCCATTTCATCAATTGTCTTGACCTTCACAACAATGAGTTGACATAGAAGAATTGCCTTAATTAGCGCAGTTATTAGCTTCTACGATTAATTCTGACGGGTTTTGCTAACTCGTGTAATGCTTGCGATAACAGGTTTCTTATATTTAGTTATTATTTTGACTCCTCGGCGACGCCCTTATTTATGTTGGTTATGCAGGTATGCTTTTTTGTCATATTTGCCTTGTGAGTAAGCGATTTGTCATCAACATATATTTAAGGATTGACAAATTGATAAGTGTAAACCATAATTGCTTATCGCATATTCTACTGAATTAAAACGCTTAAAGGCACAAATAAAATATTGAATTATCATCATATCTATTTGGGACCTATCCAGCTTGTCAAAATGGATTTACCCGATCAAGTTGATATTTTATAAGTTGCAACAAAAAAAATATTTATCTATTCATAAAATGTTTAATAAGTTTATCCATATTTAGTCGGGGGGACTATTAGAGCCAAGCAGGATTTTAATTTTGAAGTATAACAACTCACGCCAATTTTTACTTATAGTTACATAGGTCAGCCACATATCTTCCTTCTTTTGAATCATTTTCGAAGAAGCAGAACTAGAATCTTCCCTCGAAGTATGGGAGTGTTGTTTATGGGTCGGTCGTGTTTTTAGCTTCTTTCGTTGTGGAGATTGTAAAAAGTTATACCTGTGGGTTTGATTGTGGTGTGTGCGGGATAAAATTAAATTCTAAGTTCAATTCAATACTATTATATTGTCTTTCAAATACATATATATATAGTCGCACAACTGTCCACTCAGGCAGGTAGATACTTAACTACTCACGCTTTAAGCCTAGCGGGTAGTCAAAAAGAAAGGAGCGCCAACGTTACGGTCTCTACATACCTCTTTCGCCTCGTCAACTGTCATCAACCTCTTCATTCATAACCGCTGAGTGGTATCTCCCATTATTTCGGCTTTACAACTCTGTCAAACGTCTTTTCTAAGTCCACAAAAGCACAGAAAACTTTTTGATTACGGGCAAGAATATTTCCGTGATCAATCGGAAGGAAAAGATCTATTCAAACTGATAGCCCTATGGGTTACGCAGTATATCTATCCACCTTTGCCTTTATACCAAGTCCCCTCGCCCGTTATTTGGGACCTCCCCTGATTTCCAGCAAGAATTGCACAAAAACCAGAACAAGTCCAAGATGTATATGTGGTCACCTTGGATCACCTTGGCTGTAATTCCATCTGCTCCCGCTGCCTTGCCACATTTCAGATTTCGTATTGCACTCTCAACTTCTTTTATACTGATTGCTGTTACTTGAGACTGAGGCGTCATAACATTCATATATCTCCTTGTAAAATTCCGCGCATCGCTGCAAAACGAGTGGTTGTTCTGTTATAATTTCACCTTTATTTATTAGACCTTTGAAAGCACTCCTTTCAATTCATAGCTTAGCGAGCAACATTGACAAACACAACTTCTCGCCAGAAAAGCTGTGTATGTTCCGTGAAGCTGTTCGTTAACCTTTCTTCTCTTTCATTCTCTGGCTTTTCACGCTTCATCTTTATCAATACTTTCGTTTGGGTTTCGCAGGTATATAGGTATTGATTATTATTGTTAATTAGCGGGCGCGCGCAGCTTCGCCTGCTTATTTGCACCCTTAGGGGTGAATTCTAAAAAAAACCACGAAACGTGTTCAATAAAATATTTTTAACAGTCTGAATTTACTTTGTTATAAAAATCGGTGGCGAATTAAAGATTCTTCAATATAAACTATCAACCATTTTTTTGAACACCTTGAGAGTGAATTCTAATAAACCATGAAATACGTATCCAATGAAATATTTTAAAGAGTCTAAATTTCAAATTTTATAAAAATCGGTGCGGTTTGAAAAAAAAAACCATACAAACTTTCCTATTTCATCCCTTTAACATCCCCGTTAAAATTTTTCGAAATCCCCTCTTAGTGGATGTCCAGATTATAAAAATAAACATCAAAGAACTTATTATATAAACATTGCTGTACATGCGTCTTACCTCAGTCAGGTACATGTCCTTTTATATATATAGAAGAAGATAGAAGATTATTATTATTGATATGTTACTGTCTCAATTTACAACATGTATTCTCCTAGTAGAATTAGCACATTTTTACCGTACAACGTCTTTCATGGGTTTTCCATACAAAGTAATATTGTAAGTAAGAATGTTTCTTGTAGATATATCTAAAGTTGGTTACTTTAGATATAAGTCGCTCTCTGGTGGCCATTTTCACAAAAAAGATTTTCTTACTATGATAACTAATTTGCGTAGATTACCTTAATTTAAATTAATGGGTACACTTAAGTAATGGAAAATATATTTATGAAATAAATTGTCAAATAAAAACAAATAATCCATTGTTATGTAAATTTGAACTCAGACACAGATGGTTCAAATTATTATAGTTAAGTTTTGTATGAAGGTAGTTAAATGGCATGGCATTTTATGTTAAATAGTTTTTTTTTTGAAGTTTCGTACGTCTAAAAGGAAAAACAAAATCTTATTTATTGAAATTTATCTATGTATCTCGCGTGGATGTATCAATCTGAAATTGAAATTAATATCAAATATTCAGACTTACAAACTCTTGGAGCACAGAAGAAATCAGTCAAAATATACGATCGTTTATGCATCATTTTGCTGCATTTTGTATGAAATTCGTCGCGAATCCAACCTATAGAGTACTTCTCGTGGACTTACAAATATGAAGTTTGGCAAGTAACTTGAGCTTAGTTAACTTGCAGTAGCAGTACAAATAAACGAAAAAAATAAAAGAAGTGGATATTTATAGACATTTCATAGAAATAAATCAAAATCCGAAAACTTAAGTTTGTCAATTTTTATAAATTGTACTTCTCGTTGACATACAATTCTAAAATTGGTGCAGAACCCTCAGTATGCAAGTTCGACTTCCATTTGACGGTTATTATTATTTATATTTACAAAAAGAAGAAAGAAACTTGGTAATCGGGTAAACTTCCTAATTTTTAAATGAGGAAAATGTGGTTTGCAGCATAGATATTATACGAAGATATATTTGAAAATTACTTATTCATTTAGAATGGAAATAATAAATGGACCAGTCACGTTCTAGCCAACAAAAGACAACCGAATCTACTTAGTAACATTCTTAGAATAAATACCCAGCAGTATTATGGTAACAATTATGAGTTAACTCTTTCAAGGCACTTTAATTATTTATTAGAATGTATGTCTAGATATTTTTTCTAAATCACACACATTGAGATACACTTAAAATTGAATCGGTGAACAAAGAATAATATATAAAAACGTAATATATACATTTAAATGTGCTGATTTTCATTGTAATACACATGCGGATAGCAAATAGTTACTTATCGAATAAATCATAATTCATAACAATATATCATTTGATATCTTAAAGGGTCGTGCGCATGGCGGGCGTGACGTATCACTTTACAGAAGACATCAGTTATAATTTACACTTCGTTGGTGATTACGTTTCTAATATTGTCTAAGTATATTAAGATGCACATGACATTTTCATTTTCTTTTAAAGTCAGAATTAGCAGAAAAATTAAAAATAAATACGTATTTCAAAATTCTCTTTTTACTCGACTTATGTGTTTATCAGCTTATGTAAGTATATTCATACTGGTGCGCTTTTTTCTATACTTTTAAATTATTTTTACGTCAATTCTTTTTAACCTTTCGATTATCTCTAAAGATATGACAATAAGAAAAATACACTACAGCGGCAACCAGACGCTATATTGCCAAACAGAAAATAAAAATGGCGAACTATGTCAAGTGGACTATCGTTGAATAGGTATTTATTAATTATTGTTAGGTTCCTGTTCCATATTTTTTTGATTTTAAGTAACAGATACGGATATATCTAAAGATTTAAAGTTAATTTATCATCTCACAAATTTTTACTCATATGAGAAATGAACATTTTCCTATATGAGTATGAATACGTACATTTGACAGGTGATAGGTATGTTTTAGTTCATATTTGTTAGTCTACTCTTATTATGCGAGGATAGTAGCCGTGAAAGCGTATTGTGAAAACAAATTTAAATTGAAGAAAATAATACGTTTGTGAAATTTGCGTTCTTATAATCATAATAACGAACATAATGAATTGTACCAAAAATGTTTTAATATATCTAAGTATAATTAAAAAAAAAGCAAAAAACCGAATTGCATACATCTATTTTTTAACCAATTCAATATTGACTTTTAATCATAATGATTTAGTCCTTCTAGTTTTTTTTATAATTCCTTTTTTTTCAAAGATATGCCTCGTATTCATTGTAGTCTGCAATTGAAAATCTATTGGCAGGTTGTTAAGAAACAGTTTTCCAACACTGGCTTTATCCCATCCCATCCCATCCCATCTTTCTGACAGCATTTGAATTTTTCTTCGGAAGAATCAGATTTCTCTTTAAGCAATCCAGTCATATACCATTTTTTTGGCTCTCCCATCCCATCTCTTCTCATCTGAGCTGTGAGTCATTGAACAAAAAAAGTGATAACTGGAAAAATCAATGTAAATACGACGGGAGGGAAAAGATTTTTCATTTAAGTATTTTTTGCGCTTTGGATTTTTGAAGTGAATTCAATTTTCATCACCAGTTACGATTTTGTATAGAAAACTTTTTATTTTCTGCGTAGATTTCTGGAGACACGTGAAAAATGTACATTACTCAATGAAGGTTCATACTTCGTAGCAAACCTTGATTTTGGATCAATTCGGATGTCTATGAATATCGTTGGCGACAGTGTACTATCTGTGGAGAATTACAATACTTTTTGTACAAAATAATTTTAAAATATCATTCTAACTAGTGATGTAATGTTAAATTTGCGTGATGTATCACTTTTAGGGCAATTTTTACTATTTACTGTAAAAACGTATTTTTGTATTCCTGTGCACACACTCCGACAATATTCTAAATTTGTTGAATCATCATTCATTTAAATTTAAGCCGTTATAAAATTGAACCAATATCAATTTATCACACCTGTCCTTCATTCAGAGAAGGAAAAAATATAATATAAATAGATACGTTATTATATTAACTACCCGGAATCTACTTTATGGGCGTAGTATCACAGCGGTCACGATGTCTTTGTCGCCTATACGAGATGATTTAGTTAGCGGTATCGAGCTTCGTGACAAATTATTTTTCAGCATAATATTTGTATACGCAAGTAAACGTGAAAGGGTCAATTATCGAAAATAAATTGGTCACGATGCTCTGCTAAAAGCAGGTGGGTGTGTCTCGACAGATAGCAGCTTGTTTAGTTTAGGTACATTTTACATAATAGCTTAACAATACTTAATTGTATTGATAATAAAACCATTTGTACATATTGTTCGTAGGTAAATCTTTTCATTCCTATAGTTTTTTAAATATATAAATGCAAATACATACATATAATTCTGTTTTATTAGCGTTATTGCATATTATGGTACTTTTTCATTGATAATGCATATTTTCGGGAATGAGTACGTGTCTGCGTATTAGGTAATTAGGCGTATTGTATATAGCCTGTGTACGTGTCATACGACCACGTAACTACTAAAATTAAATGTCACTTTGTATAAAAAAACCCGGTCCCGAAAAAATAAGGAAGAATGAATGCAATTAAGAACGGTATCGGACAACCTCTTACTGAGGAAGTTTCTGCAGGTATGTCAGTCACTTGAAGTTGACCGGTCATTTTCAGTCTATTAATTAATACTTTGTAGCTTTTTTGAAAAATATATTGTTGCTTTTTTTTATATGATTATCACAAGAATTATAATAAATAATAAATAAGTATAATTATTATAATTTAATGTATGTTATATGGTGAAATATATATATCTCTAATTCTCATATTTTTAAATATATCTATTATGAAAATAAACGTAAATTCTAATAACAAGTGTTCTTTTGACCCCCTGGGAATCCCAGGTCAAATATCTAGGTATCGTATTAGATTCTAAACTCTCTTTCCAACCGCACAACACGTATGTCAGAAACAAGGCTAAATACGCCATGAGCAGGCTGTACCCACTCATTCCTAGCGTAGTAAACTGTCACTTCAAAACAAGCTGGCATTGTACAAAACTTGCATCCGTCCCATCTTGACCTATGCTTGTGTCGTGTTCGCACACACCAAGATAGACCTCCTTCAGAGGGTCCAAAACAAATTCCTCCGTATGGCATCCGAATGCCCATGGTACAACATGAACCTACACAAAGATTTTAATTTAGAATTGCTAAAGGAATTCTGCAAACGTCTAGCTAAGCCACTCCAACCACTCTACGCTCTTCATCCAAACTCGCTTCATCGATGTCCACGACGATCCAATTACTGTCGCAAACGCCGAGTACATAGGCAGGATTCATTCCTCAGTCTCACGACACACTCCCTACGGCCGTAAGAGATGACGAGGCCGGTCCTATCTCACGGCACCTCCGCGCCTCTGTGCGCTGGAGCCTAGCAGAGCTATCACTCCTGATTAGCGTAAGCAGAGCATTTTCCTGCGATCGCCGAACCTTCACGAATGTCCATCAAAGCTCGTAAGTTTTCTTCAGGGGCGATCTACTCTCGCCCCTCCAAGCCTGGTGACTTTGTCTACATTGGTCCAGGTCAACAGAAATAAAGTTCATTCAAAAAAAAAAGGAAAAAAGACTGACTGAGATATAGAAAAGCGTGAAATTTGGACAGATGTTTATTTTCAATACCTACTAAGAAGTGATTTTAAAATATTTTAATTCTGAAAGTTAAAATATTTGAAACTTAACTAACTTAACTTTTTGTTTGAAAAAAAAATTAAATCGACTCCGATTTTTAAAAAAAATTAAATTCGGACTCCTAAACATATTTCATTGAACACGTGTTTCATGGTTTATTAGAATTCACCTCTTTAATTAAAAATAATTTCATAAATATATTTTATGGACATTCGTAAAGTTCAAAAGGGTGAAATTATAGATATACTAATTTAAAATTTTCACGCGAATCTGGTGGTTCGATAGTCTTCCTTTTTTATTTCTGAACAAAGTTTTGTCATATTGTCATCTTATTTTTCGTATTTTTAATAAGTGTGTCACTAAATTCATGTAATTAAACATAACTGGACTTAGGTATAGATCAATATTTTCATTATATATAGAGCAAACGGACCGACTGGGTCATGTTTTCGCGCGTATTTTGTATGTATATTATATGTACTCGTATGTATGAATGGAATTTTCTTTATTACAATTTATATCTCCAGAACTACTCAAGGGATTCACATAATTGAGGTATCATTAGATTTGTCTTAGTTTTTAAATATGTGCCGTTAAAATAATCTAACATGGTGGCGGTGGTATTTTTTATTTTTGTATACTACAATATGGATATCAAATTAATGGACTCGATATAAGGATTTCAAAGAGGTTATTTCATTATTATCTTTTCTTATAATACTAACAACAATATTAAAATGAGAAAGATTAAAAATATATATTTTAATCCTTTACTTTTTGAATCCCGTGGGGTGCCAATGAGACAATCGTATACATGCCAATCAGCCAGACCAAAAGAAAAAATAAAGGAAATGTACCTAATTCCTTCTAAGCTATGTCCTAGAATTAATTGATTGCAAGGTGCGAATCATTTGAGGCCGGTCAGGTACTTTAAGTATTTATATTTTAAACTAGGCAATTTGTCAAGTATCGGCACCATTGCTATTTATTCAATGTGAATTGTTATTTATTCAATTTATGTAACTCTAGGATATATAACAATTAATTCTTACTATTTACCAGACTTTCATATTTCGTCTGTCCTTATTACGAAAATCGAAGTAAACGAAGCATATAAATACTGACAAAAAGATAGGAAATAAAAAAAACCCGACTGAACTGACTGACTTTGGACCTACTGGACCAAAGTTTTTTAACGTTTTGGGAAAACTCTTCGTAGGTAATAACATTTTTATTTTAGATCGTTTTTTATTTTACTTATATATAAATATAACTATAATCTCAGCATTAACTAAGATAATATATTTATTTAGTTAAATAATGAGTTATCTGTATAATTTAATATATTATCAAGGATTATCCTCACCAATGTTATTAAATGTTTATAGCTCTATTTCCAAATACTACAGTAATAAAAATTTTATTAACGTTATTTAATCATAATTAGACGCTATTTAGATAAAATTAAATTAAAATAATTCTCACCTCCACCACTTTTGTAACAGAGATAGGGAAAGCGCCATACATTTCCGAGGCCTACCGAGTAACCAACACATGCTAGCACAAATTGTATTTTGTTGGCCCAGAACGGTCTTCTTGGCTTTAAATGCACAGTTTCAGCATCTTCTTCTTCTTCACCGTATTCACTTTCTTGTGAAGCTGTATCCTCGTCTGGTGGCCTGCCAAAAAAATACAAATGAAAATAACATTTTCCGTGCAATGATTAGCACAGTGCAAAAATAGAAAACTACTTATATATTTAGTAAAAGTATTTAGTTCAGTACAACGACTTCGCATAATTCTACCAAAAAATTTATATTTAATTTCTTTGAGTTAGATAATGCTTTTAAAAAATATATGACATATTATATTATAAGATATTGCTAACATTTTAATCACATGGAACACAATGTTAATATTTGTAAATATAATATTTCCATCTATTTAAGTTATTACAGATTTTTTCGTAGATTATTTTGAGTACACTTGTCGTAAGTATGGTTTAAAATATTTGTTTTCTAAAATATTTTATAACATCTATAAATTACTATATATTATTTTTGTTATTTATATAAACATGGTATGCGAAACAATTTTATTATAAAATGGACATAAATAAAATATTTTACGTTTAATGTTCAAAAGTAGAAAATAAATATTACAGAAAATGTTAAATATTATAGCGTTTAACAACGACTATCATTTATCTTGTAAGTAAAAAAAAACCAAACTTAGCAGGGTAGGCACAGGGTACCTGGGAACCTAGTGTTTAGACATTTTGTACCCGTTAAGATACATCCGTTCCCCACTTGCCGCCGAAATCTGGGGGCGTTGCCTGTTGAGTGACGGAACGCTACAGACGATTCTCCACTTTAGCTTGCCCCTGTGCCACGACTGGTCTCTATTAAATGTATTAATAATGTAGGTAAATACAGTTACTCTCCACGTATATGCAAATTAAAGCTAATTTATGTAATCATCGATCAAGATCTCTCATCTCGAACATGTTTACTTGCATCATTGATAAAGAACTTGTTTGGATTAACATGAACATCCTATACCGATTAAAGTGAGGTCGCAATGCTTAAAGGATTACAATAACTACGTAAGCGTGTAATTTTTATAGCTGAGAAGATTCAAGATAGCAGTAAAAAATTCTATATAAATATACATATACCTACATACAAACATAATAGCCGTATGGAAATTTATCTCTATATAATAATAAACACTTTATATTTAAAATTTCACTTTTATGTTAAAACCGAAATAGGTCGGGGCAAAAGTATTTTCGTATTTTGAATGTATTATTAGTAATCAAACCTCTTTGGATGAACTGAATGTAACTGGCTGGTTATAATACCATTAAATGTGACATTCTGAAGATGCAATAAATTAAAAAAAAACTAGTTATAGTTACCGCTATTTTTAAATTGTTTTTCAAGCAAGCAAAATGAACGTATGTGCCGAAGAAATTAGATATATTTGTATTATATACTTATTACATTACATTATTTTATTATAAAAAAGGTAAAAATGCGACTAACGCCGCGAATTAAATATGTGCTGTTCACGGATCTAATGCGGTATCAATAACATTTTTTGTTCAAATAAAGACAAGAATTAACTACGCTCGTAGCCTTGATCTGAAATTTTAGTCTAGTAACTATGCTAAGTTTTGATTACTACAAAGAAATCCAATTTTGACCATTTTTGGAACGTAAACACTCTCCACCGCATCGTACCGTACCCTCATTACATCTTACCTCATTTCGCAATATAGTACGTAGGATACTATAACTCGCTATGTTTAAAGCTAAGTTAAAAAAATATTGTTTTTTCACGATTCTAAAGGATTGGGTTAGTATTTTAATAACGGGAAGGGATGTGAATTGCTTCGAATGAAGTTACTCATATAATTATGACTGAACTTTACGTAGCAACAGGTAAGATCGCTAAATTATTTGTTATATATCGCAGCTTAATTTTTCGGAATTTACAATTATAGATTGTAGCTGTTCAGAGTCCAAAAATATAAAAAAATATATTTAATCAAAATAATGTTTTCCACGTATCTTAAGTTGCAATAAAATTGAGAGAAAAATATATATCAATATCTAATATCAATATCTAATAAACGCATCAGCAAAGCTATTGCTATCTGCGACGACGACGACACGACTTATGATAAAATTTATCTATTATACAAATTTTACAACTTAGTTATTATATTAAAATTATTCTTAAACTAGATTTTTACTTCGCTTTGCATCTTCTAATGATATTGAGATTCTTCCTTGTCTATTGTAAATTTCGCTACATTTTAAAGTATTTTTTATTTACTGTCGCCACTCAACGTTTGTTGAGAGGCTTTTTTGAATACGATTCTCTAATACTAATATAATAAAAGAAATAGATTCATAAAACTCCATAAATATTATCTTTTTTTCTGTATATGCGTTTAATACTCTGACAGAATAATATATTTAGTTAGTATCGAAAAATGGCAATTTCAAAATTGCAAACACTGATGTTTGATATTTGATTTGGTACGATTTTTATGTTATTTGAATTAATTGCTGTAAGTGTTTGTAATCTGCGTGCAATTACAAGAATTAGAAGTGTTATAATTAGCTTTGATATAGTTTCTAGATCAAGCTCTTGGGTTTTTTGTATTAAGGAAAAATTGGACATAGTTGGTGTTCTAGTAAATATTTTATTTTGGAGAAGCTTTCAATTTAAACACATTTTAATTTTCATTTTATCTTCGTAAATACGTTCACCAAAAAAATTAAAGATAGAGCAGACTTTTAAGAAGAAGAATGAAAGAAATATGAATGCCGTAGATATCTCTTCGTAGGATATGCGGACTCAGCTTCCAGCTCACCTAATCGAATCCGGAATAAAGAGATACACAGAATGGCAGGTACTGGCGAGGTATACTCAATTTCAATATCAATAATCAATCAATAATTTATTATTTAACACATTTACTCACTTAAATGAGTAAATGTGTTAAATAATAAATTTAACCAAGATACACATAGTATGCAACAACAAGCATCAACAGCCGTTGATTTTGGGTTAGTTTTCCAAGTCTTATATAAATTTTTTTGTGGGACACCAAATTTCGAGAATAATTCTCTATAGGTACAATAATTAAGTTTCTATTTGGTATCTGAAAACATATTTCTTTATCTTGACATGCAATCAGCACTCTTGACATATCGTTTTAAAAAAAAGTATTATATAAATTGGCTGGGTAATCGGGTAAAAATACATATAAATGATGTTAGTTTTTTAAATTTATATTTTTTGTTAACACAATAGAAAGCGTAAAAAATCATATACCGTGTTGTCTTGGTATTAAATTATTTAATTTATTTTATACTTTATAATAAAACTCGAAGCTTTTTTTATATAATTAGTTAATATAACAAATATCATCGAGTTACTGAATCCAGATAAATAAGTCCAGATAAAATATTTGAGTTAAATAAATAAATAAATCAGCTTCTCGCTGTATCCCGCACACATTAGTGTAGGCAGTGGGAACCCATTGGTAAGACACTCCGTTCCCCACTGTCTACCGAATCCTGGAGGCATTTCGTGTTGAGTGGCAGGACTCAATGCCGCGCTTTGCTTCAACACCAGAGCGAGGAAATGGAAATATAAATTTAAGTAAATATTTCATCTCCTCGAGTGGGGATCGAACCAGCAAACAGGCGGTTTTACAGTCACACTTTGTGCCCCTGCGCCACGACTGGCTTAAATATTTGAGTGATCTTAAATGTTAAGTTATCGGTTTAAATATGTTTCTAACTACAAAAAGAGTTGTAGAGACAATAAATGTCAAATAATTCAATGAATATAGGATTTTTTAATCTTAAGTATTTAAAAATCTACATATATTAAGAAATATGTAAATAAGCATAATCATTTTTTTTTTATCATAAACCCCAAAAGAGTTCTATCTGCCATTAATAATTGAATCTCTTATTTAAAACTGTAATTAAGAAAAATAAAAAATCAGCTTCACGGTGTATCCAACACGGCAGAGGGAACCTAGTGTTGAGATACTGCGTTCCCAACTTTCCGCCGAATTTTCGAGATATTGCGTGATGAATGACAGAACTCAACGCTATGCTTTAGCCTCGACACCAGAGCGAAGAAAATAAAAATATAAATGTAAAAAAATATTGCACTTCCTCGGGTGGGGATCGAACCCACAACCACCAGCGTTGGCAGACACACTGTGCGACTGCTGTATGTGTGTATTTTTTTAATAAATTGATTATTTTTATTATTTAATTGATTATTGATTTAAATTGCCGCCAGAAAATAATTGGGTATTTAAGTATTTTTCTATATCTTTGCATCAATATTAAAAGAGACAACTGTTTAGGCATGTTTAGAAGTTCTAATAAGAGATATTTTATGAATTTGTTGCCCGCATCGGGAAGCGCCCTGCCAACTAAGCCACGGACGTATGGCTTAGCGATCAGTGCGCTTGGACTGACCGCTAAGCCACACGTTCGTTGGTTTTTAAGAGGTGCGGGTTCATATATAGCTACGTTAAAATTTTAATACGTTTCCTTAGTGTGGAATAACGTTTTAAAATTGTTAAAAATAAATGTACCTATATTATATAATTATTTTATATATTTTAAATATGAAATAATGTTAATCAAATTTTGATTATAGTAACAGTTCAATAGGACAGCTTTTCGTCTTACTTTTTCTATCGAAACTGAAAAAAAAAACATATAAAAGATCATCCTGGTGGAAATTCAAATCATAACTACTACGTGCAGTCAAACACATTAATTTCTTCTCGATCTCGATCTCGTCTATAAAATGATTTTTAAAATACATAATATATGCACTAAATATTATAAAAACTCTTATTTCGATACTGATTGCAATATATGCATCTATGTTGACAATCTTATATACTCATATAAGATACTATCTATTGAGCCAGTAAGAAACCAGGTGAGAAATATTAAGGTTATAAGCGACTTAAAAACGTTGTGATTTTTACTATCTTGTCACTGGTAAAATAAATATTAGAGCCCAATTTCAACAAAAGAAAGGTAATCCTCTGCTGTCAACATTGAAGTATGTAAACGTATTTTAAAATCATTATCAAAAAGTCTCTGATAAGACTGAGCGCACGATCAATCGTATTCATGTTTTGAGCGAGATACGCGTAAGCAGATAGTGGTAGTGCACCGTTATCGTGTCTAATAATGAAGGTCAAGCTACCTAAATTAAAAAAAAATGAATCTTGAAAATATTTCTGTCAATTTTATGATCTTGACACTGAAAGTATAGCGCGACAAAATATTTCTGCAATTCAACGTAAATTATCACAGTTGTATTATCA
>DVQM01000640.1:0-15689 GCA_018231645.1 Heliconius ricini
TATATATATATATATAAAATTAATAAGCCACATGATTTACGGAACAAGGGAAGTTAAATTTAAGGGTAACAATGGAATTGTAGATAAGGTTTTATGTGCGTTCAAGTACGTCTAGGAAGGATCAAGAAGTTTACGAGCGAGTTGAATTACCATACAAAAACAAACTTGTCAACCAACTCCAGTATCTTTTTTGCATATAGAAGCTCTATAAATATCCAGCTTAGTGTCTTTTGCCAGGCTGAAATAAGTAAAATATTTTTTTATTCGAGTAATTTTTGTATATATACTAATAGTCTCTTATTCTAACGCCTTTCCTGTTAGCGAATTGTCAGTTAAGAGAACTATCATTACACTGTGGATAGTGAGCATATTCGATTGAAATATTCTATACCAAGTCGTTCACTACGCCGACTGGTTCTTAAAAGCTACATCCTTGTAAGCTTCTTTGTCTCAATTTCTGGTATTCTGTTTAAATTTCGGCAAATGTTTATCATAGAACATTAGAAATCCAATTCTATAGGAAGAAATATAATCAATTGATGTGAGTATAAGTACCTACACAAGGCAAGGGGAATCTCGAAACCTAGTGTTAGACGCGCTGTTTCAATTAAGGCACTTTCCATCGAATTCTGGATTCATTGCGTGTTGATTGGCGGAACGCAGCACTATATATTGTTGTTGGGCGAGAAAATGTATGGGTAAATATTTAATTTTCGTAGGTAGGAATCAAAATGAAAACATGTCGAGTTAACAGTCTTAGGATTGTAACTACGTATGACTTCAACGCAAAAGTTAAAGTGAAACAACTATATATTTTGAATAAAATAGCTAATTGTAATTTATCATTTATTTATTCTTTATTAGACTTTATTTCTTACTCTGAGTTTACTCTGAGTTAAAACTTGTTTACAAACGAACATTAATATCATCGTAAAGTAGATTTCATTTTACCTTAGCTTTATTAATTATATTCTAAAAATTATATAATACTATTTGCTTAAAATATGACAAGAATTCATCTCTATAAAGTATGATATAAAAGTTCTATGTTAACAACTCAATAAAAAAAATGTTTATGAAAAATATGAAAAGGATATTGAAATTGTAGAAGAATCCGGATTGTATTAGGCTGTTACAAATTGATCATTGTATCCACTTAGCGACCTTTCCCTTCTTAGAATAGAAATAAGGACTACAAATTGTTTATGAAAAAATAAACTTTGTAAATAAATATTTTTTTTAATGTTTTTTTGATTTATTTATTTTGATTTTAGCGATCTAACAAAACTCAGCAAGCGTTTTATCTTACCAAACCAGAGAAATCAAATATACACTGTATACATATAGTAAAACTGTAACTGTACCTGTTTTATTGAATTGGCTGAAACTTTAGCTATCGATGTGGATATTGTCCTTAAAACAATAGTGTAATTACATTACGAAAGTAATTTATATAAGAAAATATATAATTGTGGAACACGAGCGCCAGTTTTAAATATGAACTTTTTTAAAACTATTGAGGCGTCGATTTTCTAACAAATTTGTAACTTATTATAGGAATAGCCCGCAAGGCAGGCAGACCAGATAGAGTTAATACAAGTAAATAATTAAAAAATAAAAACTCATCTAATTAGATTTCTAATGTACCTTTTTCGCCTTTCCTTGTTTTCTTTTACAGACAAAAAGTACAAGAATTAATAAAAAAAAATATTGACTTTATCGTCTTATCTTTTAAAATTATACTTGGAGCAGTTATCACTTAACACAAGCAGCACATCTTATTTTAACAGAGAAAACATTGTTCTCTTACTTTGAACTTTGACTTTGCAAAATACTTCCAAGAAACCACTCAATTCCCTAAAGAATTTGTTAAATTACAGTTTACACTGTGAAGTTTTTGAATCATAGGTATATTAAAATATAGAAAAGTTCAAAAGTAAAACTATAATTTTAGTAGATAGATAGAAAAGAAAACTTATCAACTTATCAATTAACATTTTAGTAGTTAATCTAACATTACGAGAATAATGGTAATAACATAAAGCACGTCTTGGTAATATTTTAAAAAGTTATCTTAAACATCACAAAAAATGGTCACGTTCAAATATAATAAGGGATTAAAACGTTAAAGTTGTATCTCGCGCTTGTGGACGTGGTGTTAGCGGTGTTGGATTTTATATAACTGGTGCCTTATGCCTGGACTTAGTTGACAAAATTTTCTCTCTTTTCGCCACAAAATAAAAAAGAAATATACATGTAAGTCTTGAAATGACTGTTACAGATATTCGTAAATATAAAGAAACGGAAGTCACGTAGAAGTATTTGATATTTGATGTTGTATAATATTCAAAACTGTGAATAAATAGGTACATATACGAAACGAATACGGTTGTCTTCAAAGAACGTTTTAAGCTTTACCGTTCAGCCGTCTCGCTACGAAACTTACCATTGTTTCTCCAAAGTATGCGTCTTAATGCATATCTCGTACAGCACTTTACTTAACCATGTCCAACTCTAGATTACAGTTAAAGTTGTATTACAAGTTTTGAAAACTTATTTTAAAATATCATCGCAACAAATGTGTTTACTGATATTCTTATCAGTATTTTATTTATTTTTTAAGTCTATAAAATTACTTACCTACTGACAATTATTTACTGAATAATGTACTATTCTGATCCTGTAACGTATATGTTAAAAAACGGAATATTTCAGAAGACATTCGTTTAAAAAATTCGTCATGTAAAGTATGCAAAAGTTTAACTCTTAAAATAATAAGATTACTTTTATAAATAGTTTTAGAAAAACATTTAGTTTTTTTAAAAGATTAAGAAGTACTGTGAATGCCAATTTATCTTCTTAGCGACTTCCGCAACGTGACGCGTTCGGTGCGGCGCCCCCGCCTCCCCGGGCGGCGCGGCACAACGACTGCAATCGCTCTACGACGTATCCTATCCAACCACAAACACTAACTATCGCGCGTCTGCCGTCATTTTTCATCTCGACATGCATATTCAGCGCTACAATAAATCATTCGGAGCCATCCCTGCGCTAAACGAAATAACCAACTGTCCACACGCTAACGGGCGAAAATATCGCACATAAATGAAGGCAAACAAACGCCAAAATATCACGTTAATAATTACCCAACCTTTTTGCTCAGTGATAAATAGCCCCATTATTGTCATCATAGATCTTTTTATATTTATACATTATAAAAAATGACTGTTGAAATGTCCACAGGTTTTGCTTCAGTGTGTATCACGTCACATCGAGATTATAGAGTTATTTATTTTTTCCATAATCCGGATTAACAAGAGATTTTACTTCATTCGTTTATTTTTATCAATTTTATTCAAAACGAAAAAGTCGGTAAAATGTAGGATAAAAACATTTATTACGTAATTGATTAAGAAGCATCCTTCCAAGCAGTTGCATTTAAATAGTAGAAGAACTGTAGCATTCGCTACGAGCGAGCTATCGCCATGAAATCCTTTTATTACGTAATTACTTACCTAGCCACGTAGACTGCTGACTGCTGATTAAGATAAAATATTTTTATGTTTCTTCCGTTCAAAACTATTAAGTAAACATTCTTAAAATATTATTTATTTAATTATTTTTAAAATGTTATAAGCTTTTGAGTTGATATACTTGTTATTAGTAAATATACACCTTAATAAAATTAAATGCAAGTATTATTCGGACATCAAAGAAAAACGTAAACTCAACAACCATTAAAGAACAACAAATCAATAATGTATGTAATCCTTGCAGAAAGTAGGAACTAGGAAGGTAAAAGGGACGACTCGTCACCTACATAAACAAACTTTCAAAATTTTCTCCATTATACATACCTGTTGCGGTTAAATTATAAGTATCGCGTGAGCTCGTTAAACCAACGCGCCAAACGCGACGACGCCCCATCGACACATGCACCCAAACGAGCTATTTACATAACAGTCGTTGGATGCGCCCGTAACGCGTAATGCAGGGTTACCGCCTCGACTAATTTTACAAATCATTGTTTCAGTCACGACCGTCCGTCCACCGCTGTAATTAATGGTTATTTGACAACCAAAATTACGTGTCAGCTTTAATTTATTTCTATTGATAAATGGATATCAGTGTTTCTAGTTAAATTAATCGTACGAGAATAATTCCTAAATCAGAAGATGAAATAAAAGTGCACCATATTGTGGACGGGAACGTGAATTTGCTAAATATTCGAATATACTTTAGGAATATAATACATACATCGTCTATGAAGTTATTCACAACTTGCAATATATTACAATTTTAATATAAATATTTTCCTATAAACGCAAAGCAGATATTAAATTCATTTACTTGTAACTCTACTATAAACGGTTTACTCTTTAATATATTTTATACTTTTAAGTTAACTTATTCGATCAACTCGACACGATAATATCATAATAATGGTAATTTAAGATACTGCACAAGGTATTTGTGTAAGGTAGTTGTAAGTTCTATCCCCACTCGATGACATTTTTACTCTTAATATTTTCATTCCTTTGCTCTGACACCAAGGCAAAAGCTCGGTATTGAGTGCCGCCACTTAACACGTACATGCCTCTAAAATTTCTATGCTGTATGTAGGATATAGGGTATAATTGAATTGTTTTGAATTATTTATAATGACAACACGACGGCCGTAACCAGACAAACTATAAAAAAAATATTTTAAAGAAAAACAAACTTTAAGACGATACTTACATGCACAAACTTAAGATAAACTAAATTTTAGAAGAAAATAGAGCTTATCCTTTTTGAGTCGGGTCGAGTCGGTTAAAAATTAAAGCTATGTTAACTTTTAACAACTTCATTGGCGCTCCCCAGTAATAGCTACACTGTTTTTCAATTCATTTATTAATCTTTACATAATATAGAAGTTAATATGGGTAAGCACAAAGACAACTTAACCACTAGAAGTTGAGTAAATGTACGTATAATCATCAGTTTACCCTAACCTAGCAATAATATTCAACTAGTCTTCTATAATTTCTTAAAATATTTATTTTTCACTACCTTCTAATGATTGAGGAGATGGGCCTTCAATCCTATCATCATCATCATCATCAGCTTAGTAATATAAGCAGATGATTACTACAGAAAAAAAGTTTATTATTATAAGAAATAATATAAAACACATAGTTTTTTCTCTTAATTTCTATGGGTTTCTATGTTTGCAAGATTGACGATTTGGTGATAATGGAATCAATGGGAAATTATGCTTTTAAAAAGCAAAATGTTTGAATTCGGTCCAAAAATGATGGAAAAGCTGACCGATAAACAAAAAAAATACATAACGTTAAGGAATATAAAATCTTCTCGTATTCAAAAAAGAAGTTAAAAATGCATATCCATCATATGTATAAAAAAAATTGAGTATATGGAGTCAATTTGAATGGTTAGGCATATGAAACGTTACACCCATAAAACCACCGAACAAACAAAAAGTTTTTATTTTAGCATCAGGTAGCTCTCATTTTTTATAAATATAAAAGTCATGAAAATGTGACGCAGTAGAAATTCAAACATCGTTTTTTGTTTAATTTTATTTGAGTACATACTAATAATAAAACATATTACCGTTTCTTTCTATTGTTAAAAAGTAAATGTCCGTTATTAAAATGTAATTTTTAGACTACAGATAGTCGTTTTAAAATTTCAATTTTTCTTCTTGACTACGTGTTTTGTAGTAAGCTAACCTAACCTAAATAAAGAGGTAGAAGTAGAGACATTGCTTGAGCTACATAATTATGGGACGCGGAATAAAGAAAACTGCATTCAAACTCAGCCAATTGATTTTAAGAAATGTAGACAAAGTTGTGTTAATATGTAATTTGTATGTAATTTGTATTTGTGTGTTGTATGTCGCCCGCTTCTTGGCAATCTTAGAGATGAATTCAAATAAACTATGAAATACGTCTTCACTGAAATATTTTTAAACTTTTCAAAATCCTTTCTTACTGTTCACTTCACTTAGTGTCAGTAGGAACTTCTCCTTTTATATATATCTAAAGACTTCTTAATATCAGTTCTTTATAGATAAGTAATTTATCTCTATATACCTCTTTCGCCTCGTCCACTTTCGTCAACCTCTTCATACATGCCCTCCGGGGGATCCTCATGCTTTTTACGTGACCTTCCTCCAGTATCTTTGATACTGTGTTTTCGAAGATCAACCGAGGTCTCCCCCTCCCTCTCTTACCTCTCACTTTTCCATCATAAATCTTTTTTGCCATTCTTTCATCACTCTTTCGTTTGACGTGCCCAAACCAGTCGAGCGCGTTCATCTTATTAGAAAAGAAGATTTGTTGTTGTGAGCTGTATTTGTTGTAGTTCATTAAACATATCTGTATGTTAACTGTTAAAAATGAACTATTTAAACATTCTAGCGCTAATCATGTTAAAGGACTGTTACAGAATGGTTTAAAATTAACCTTCGTGGTCTTAAGTGCTCGTTTCAAAGCAAATGACATCTTAAGCATGATTGTTATTACAAAACCGCGCGCCGGTAGGTAATAATCTCGTGAATGTAGTTCTAACTTACTTATTAGAATTATTAATATGAGTTTCCACATCTTACACTACAGTTGTTTAGCTACAACAAATAAAATTTCGAGGTAATTAAATCGACAAGATAAGAAATATTCATAATACCGTTCAATATTTATGGTGTTCGAGTGTGCCAGTTGAGCACAAATTACTTAGCCAATAATATAAAATATATCTGTTACATTATTTAGAAGACATTGCCACAATAATTTAATAAATTTAAAATTGAAATTTGTGCGTGAAATTTATCATTAATATACATATAAAACAAAAATTTACTAAAGTTATTGCTTTCAAAGTAATATATTAATTGTTGATACAGTGTATTATTTTTGTATAAATTACATTTTTTTACATCAATACATTGAAGTCAGTCGTGGCGCAGTGGTACAAAGTGTGACTGTAAAAGCGATTGGTTTTGGGTTTGAAATCCACTCGAGGAGATGAAATATTTACTTAAATTTATATTTCCTCCAAAATTCGGCAGAAAGTGGGGAACGGAGTGTTTAACACTAGGGTTCCCTCTGCCTACCCTGCTGTGTGCGGGATATAGCGTGAAGCTAATTTATTTTTAATACGTTAAATGAAGCAAATACACATACGAGTGCGTATATGCTTATAAACAATCTTTTTATAGTTAGTACCTATTCCTATATGGAGGAATGTTCCGATAATATTCAATTTTCTATACCATCGGTCTTCAAATTTATTTCACGCCACAATTCATGAGAATACGATTACCATTATATACCTACTGCTTTACAGTAAAATTTCACTTTGAAAAATTATATCATTCACAATATTTAGTGTCGGAAATAAAATATACCTACATATTATGATGTTAAGTAAAAAGCTTAAAAACCATGATATATAAAAATTTTAAAAAAATCAAATAAAAAAATCAGCAGTGTTAAGACATCCCATTCTCCATTTTCCGCAGAAATCTGGAGGCATTGCGTGTTGAGTGGCAGACCGCCGCGCTTTGCGTCGACACAAATACGAAGAAATGACAATATAAATTTAAATAAATATTTAATTTCCTCTATTGTGAGGATTGAACCCACAACCAGTCGATTTTGCAGTCACATTTAGTGCCTCTCGATACGATTATCCTCAAAAAATATAAAAAATACTTTAAAAATATAATTATGATATATAATGAGAATTAACTAAGCTGCAGTATTAAATTCTCCTTCTAGATATCAAGATGAACTCACTCATTCACTAAGCTACGTAGTTATCGTTTTAGTTATTTAAAAATTATTACTCGCCAAGCGTTTAATTTAGCATTATTTTAAGCAAAAAACTCGTTGTATTTACTAAATATGGCTTTAATCTCACTATACGTTAATGCAGTACTTGCAAAATGTTTCACTTTCGCTCCCACTTCATTAGTTTAATTACTTCTAGAATTTTCTAAGGCGTTATAAAAGCTGAAAAATGCTGATTACATAGAAATGGGTACTGTTGAGAAAATAACGTTGTGTATATTTAATCATTTGATTTCGGTGAGAAGGGTACAAGTCTCTAGAGTAAAGACTAGGCTATTGCTCTTGTTATCCATCATTTTAAATCAGGATTTACATATATGTACATATAACCTAAATATTGGAAATAAATTGAAATTCTAATAAAATAATGAAATCGTTTCTCAATCAATACATTATCTAATATGTTACATATTACCTAGTCTAGTCTAGTTCTCAGTCAGTCTCTTAAATTCCCAATATAATTAGAACAAACTCTCCGCAAGTCATCCATCAAATCCCACTCAGACTAAACATGTTCTAATCACAGTCAATTATTAACCATTCACCGCAATTCAATATTGCTTCATGTATCCATTTGCTTAATATACAATATTCTACTTAAAAGCAACCATAATAGAGAATATAACTGTCGTAGTACGTTTCTATACATGTATATCTTCAATATATCAACGGTTGACGCGTGTCGGGCGAGGTATGAGAACTATTCTGGAATTCCCGAGGTTAACACCGGAATGCCTTCTAAATTAAGGTGACCAATCAAGGTCCTATTATATAAATGGCTCGTATCGTCATACAAACGTACTACCATAGAATCTACTATTAGTTATTCATCTTTAGTAAATATAAGATACTTTTTATATTGTATTTTACATTTTTTTTTTTCTAATTAAGCGATAACAAGTTTCAAAACATCCTTAACAAATACATAATAAATACAGCTCTAAAAATTCGAACAAGTGAAAATGTTTGAATAGCACTTGATAATAGGGTCAATCAGGAAAGGGGGCCGAAGGGTGAGTAGGTCAGATTGTGGCAATCAAAACAACGTTAAATCGATAAAAGGAAACAAATACTTGACAGGATAGGTAAACTATGTAGCTCGTTTCAAGGAAAAAATTCACGCTTTTAACACCCACTTACTAGGTTTCCTCATTCCAATTCTTTGCTAAATTATTTGATTAATGAAACGAAAGTTAAAATATTACTAGAAAACAGAAAAGCTGTAAATTCAAATTAGTGTGACGCAGAGTTTATTTTCTCACACTGGTAGCAAAGTAAAATGTAACGTTGAGTTCCGCAATTCACACGCTTTGCCTCGAAATGAACGCAAGGAACGAAATGCCTTAGCACTATATATCCGGAATACAGCTTAAAGTGTACACAGAACTTTAGATAATGCTAATTGCCTAACATATAAATATCTAATCGTTAATTATAAGTAATTTTTTAATGTTATAAAAAGTCGGTTTGGAGATTTTTCTGAAATTCAATTTAAAATTCAAATTTCTTAGCCAGAGCCCTTTCATCTGATATGTTACTTAAACTAGCAGCTTTAATGCCAAAAGTGGGGTAACATACCCCACTTTTAAGGCTGTTATTTTTTAGAAATGAACCACAAATGCATTTGCAGTTTTCCTGAACTTGTACTACCTATAGATCAAGTATCTATAGGTAGTATTAGTTCAGGAAATTTCATACTTCTTGATCAACCAGAAGTATCGTTTTAATTTTGAAGCTCTTTTTAGTGTTGAAATACAAGTTTCTTGTGACATAAACAGCCTTATTTTTTTATATATGTTGTACATTTATAAACATAATTATTTCAACACATTTTTATTTCATGAATTTCAACTCTTTATATCTCCAATCTTTCCTGAGAGTTCCTTGAAAATGTTTAATTTCAATATTTTTTCAGCTTATTGTTAATATTATAATTCAGTAAGCCCATTTATTTAAGGCCAATTTTCGACAAATCAGACGATCAAATTAGTTGCTTATACTTAATTTTACCTTTTTGAATTTGTATGACCATATTACATCAACAAGCAATCAATAAGCATAATCTTTACACGGAAAGATTGAGAGAAGCATTACTAAAAAACACTAATTGTTTGAGCAAATATTCTATTATTTATAAAACGTCAATTACATATAACTTTTTACAAAAAAAAATATTAAATTAATTAATTAGAAGCAGGATTAATTTTTAAATCAATTAACCCTGTAAAAAATAAAGTCAGCCATCTTTATAATCTTCTTCTTGTAAGATGTTTTGAGTGCAGGAAAAAATAAAGAAGTGTTTTTGATAAATCTATTTCCTCCTGTATCCAATTTTATTTATCTAAATAAATTTACATAAGTATAGAAATTTTTACGCTACTTTTTTTAATATAAATGAATAGATTACGCTTTTAGGCACTTTATAAAAATAAGCGACAATAACTAAAAAAAATGCAATAATATTTAATCTGATACAATTTTAAAATTCAAATTAATTATGATATATTTATTTATAACTTTTATGAATAGCTGTATTCAAGGAGTGAAACAACGTGACATGGGAGTGAAAGTAGTTGCCTGCTGTACGCATATGATGCAGTTGTTAGTCACCACTCTTAAAGGATGTGAAAATAATGGTCCAAGCCTGAATACGAGTAAGACAAATATTTAAGTATTTTAAAGAAATGAAGAAAGGACGGAATGTAAGATCAATGTAAATGGTAAGATATTAGAACAAGTAAATGAAGTGATATATTTGGAAAGTATGTTCAGTAGAGATGGAAAATACAAGATGAACGCGGAAAGGCGTATCGCTGCCGGATTAGATTAACTTTTAGGTATATGGTGGAGCTAATCTTACGTTTTGTCTAGCTAAATCCAGGGAACACTTATTTAATACATAAAATTTTCCAAAATATAATAATAAAATATCGGTACCAAGGACGATTTGTATAAGCGAAACAATTAAAAGTTATAGCAGATGTATATTTCCTAACCAAAGTACAATATTACACATAATTCCGCGATATATCACAATATATATTTATTATCAAACTAATGTCATCAAAATGCCCTATCAATCATGTGAGTGTGAAACGGCGCACTGCTCTTGCGGCTGCGACACCGTCATTCATCACATTTTGAGCGTTCTTAAGTGCCGTAACGATGCTTTGGATATATTACTCATTATCACTCATCCTCAAAGTTGATGTACAAACAAAAGAGAATCATTTCAAATTGATTGTATAAATTTTTAGTTTTATTTTAATTTAAATATTTATTTAACTCTATTTATTTATTTTTCTAAGTATATTATGCAACGAAAACTATAACTATGACTTCATATTAAAGTTAGAATACTAGAAGTGATCTTAAAGTTTTATAGATTTACTTTCAATACCAGAGTTAGAAATAAAATGATAAGGGGTCAGATAAGGCTCATCTAATTGAGATGCAAATCTTCTGAATTTATAGGTGTTCTGCTTCAGTGTTAACTCCATTATCCCTCGAGAACTTTGTGACTTAGATACCTGAACGAAAGTATGATAATTTTGTTCCGGTACAAAAATCTTTTATATAAACTATAGAAAACTTCACGCATAACAATTGTACTACTTTAATCATATCTTGCAGTTCAAATTTATGTTTATTTCATCATATAGTATTTGTATATTACTACGCACCCGCGCGGCTTCGTCCGCTTGAACTATACGAAAATTCATTAAATATATTTAAGAAATTATTTTCAGCTTTCAATAGATAAGTCGTAAGAAAAAATAAGCCTTAATAATAAAAAAAGGCAAAAACAATAATAAATACGCATAAATAAGACAAATAAAAATATTTATATAAAAAAACAGTTGAGTAACTGAAATGAACAACAAATAATGAAGGACTGTAAAAGCGACTGGTTGTTGATCTGATCCTCACTCGAGGAAATGAAATATTTATTTCAATTTATATTTCCATTTCTTCGCTCTGGTGTCCAGGCAAAGCGCGGCGTTAAGTTTCGCCACTCAACACGTATTGCCTCAATATTATCAATGTAAAAGTAATCGACTAATAATCTAAGATAACCAAATATAAAAATAAATTAATAACAAAACAGCAAATATTTTTATTATTTTTAAAATGTTATTCCAAACTTCGGAAAGAAAAATATTTTTTACAACACGTATAAAACTGGAACGGTTTGCAAGAGGCGCGGGTTCAATGCGTACAAATTTTTATACCTTTCTAAAAACAGCAAATAATCACATGAAAATTAAACCGTCAATGTCGTCTGTCTGTTTGGGTTGGGTATTCCGTAACCAAGCCCCCGCACCCTCGCACACTCTGCTGCTGCTCGTAGGCTAGGTCATTTTGAATCAGTAATATCTCCTACTTTATTTATTATAACGATGTGCGTAAAGTATATTTTCAACCGAGATGGAATGACGAACGTAATTAATACATTTATTTTCATGAAAGTGAATACTCAAAATAATTAAAAAAAACCCTATGGCAAATACAGCATAATGAAATCATAATAATAGGTTTGCATAGTATTGATGAATTGTCTTTCCTTTATATTTTTTAATAAATATCGCCCAAGGAACAAGATAAGTATATTAGGTATCTTTTTTGCCATATATAATTCAGAATGTTAACAATTTAACTTAAGACAATACTTAATATTATTACAAAATAATTGAAATGCGGGTAAAAGATACTAACTTAACAAATTAAACAAATTTAAATTCTCAAATTTAGTGGAAACCATTGTCTATTTTCCCAATCTAAACGTAGAAAGTAGGAAAGAGGAAGAATACCGCTAATAAACATTACCGATACTTCAATAGTACGTAATAAGAACCATAAATATCAAATTCAATATTAACCTAACGTGCGCCACAAAGGTTTATATGCAAATATTAATATTAAGGACTTTATTAAGCAACGGCACGTCATCATATTTAAACTACGGCACTATCCATATGAATAGCGAAATTGCGGTAAGGATATGTGACGAGTATCTCTATTCTGAGCGACAGCGGTCGCAGACGAAGGGAGAGCATATTAGGGTCCACATTGATCCAGCCCGGGTCCGGTACAAGTCTTTATTAAACCGTTAATAAATTCGACAGCTGTACGTGAACAACAATCCAAATCAGTTTTCTTCGGCCACTCTAAATGCAAAACTTTATATGAATATGTTTTTTATCCATCGATAGATACATAAAACGTACAGCTGGTTTAAATTATAAATTACTATTATATTAGACGTTTTAAAAAATATATGCCTTGCTATATAAAAATGTGATCCCAGTTATAGAAATAGTATTTTTCCAGCTTCACGCTATATCCCGCATGTAGTAGGATAGGCAGAGGGAATTCTCCGTTTTCCACTGTCTGCCAAATTCTGGAGACATTGTGTGTTCAGTGGCGAAACTCCAGGCCGCGCTTTGGCTCGACACCAGAGCAAAGGAAAAAAATACAGTCACACGTTTGTACCTTGACTGGCTTTAATTTTAAAAAAATCCTCAGCCTCAATTGATAACTTTATATATCGCCATTTATTGATAGTTCTTTCGGTAATTATATTACCGAACGATATCAACTGTTATCAATCTATTTATGTCACAAACAAACTTTTAATTTGTCTAAGTTCAACTTTAAGCCTAACAGGCAAAGTCGCGGTCAGACTATACTTAAATAAAATTCACCGAGTGGACAAGCTTTCAAGTTCATTTCGTTGCAATTTAGACTAAGCTCAGTGATCGCCACATAAGCCGGCGAACGGGGAGGTCGAGAGTCTGGGCACAATCAGTATAGAAACGTCTGGTCGAGTGTAATCTATAGAATTTAGTTAAATGCAAGAACAACTTAGCAATTCGAATCATACTAGGGTATTATATTGCTTTGTCCTCTAGAATTTAAATTGTGCTTTCAAGTTCTAGTTAGTGGAAAATCTGTTCAACGAAAATTTAATTATTTTGCCATAAATTAATATTTTAACTTATTATAAATTTCATTTAGTTCAACGTACGTTTATGAAAATGTTTTGAAAAGCTATAAATATATAAATAATGCACTCTAAGGGTAAACAAGCAAAGAATGGTCGGTGTCACAGGTGGTACTTAATGGTAGAATGCATTAAGCAATGCGCAAAGTTTGTTATGGAAATAAGGCCGAGAAAGGATATATAATTCGTCCTGACGGAAGGTCATAAATGGTATTTTTTTAAATAAAAATGTAGTCTATGTAAGAAAAAAAACCTCATAAATTTATATATTTATTTGCTTGTGATATTTGTGCCAATGTTCAAATGTTATACTTGTTTTTTGCTGTACAGATATTTTACTCTTTGACTATATTGTACTACATAAACAAAAAAGTGAAAAATATCCACCCAAAACGCTTTAAATAGTGACAATCGCAGATTGTCTTATTAGAGCGGGAAATTAATTGTAATGTAATCGTCATTCCCCTAATCCGTTATTATTGGAGTCGATGCCAATGTAGTTTTTTTTTTATAATTAATTTTATTGCCTTTGGTACGATGTATACATATGTAGATGTTTTATGTGTAGTCATTTATTTTGAAAAAGAAAAACATTTTTTTTTCATTTTTGGTATAATCTCTTTGTTTTAATTGATAATTGTTAAAATTATGGTTTCATTTAAAATGATGACGACAAAAACACTCTATATATTAATATCATAATATATAAAATTAAACTTCAAAAATTCTTTAGTCAAATTATACTTTTTCTAGTCGGTTCAAAATATATATTGATTATCGCAATAATAGTCGGTTATTACCGAAAACAATAACAGATTTTGCATCAAACTTCAGTGTTTTGCAATAACAATGTAAAATCAAACAAATGACAGGAAATTGTTTTTTGTTTTAACAATAAAATGTTAGGCTATATAATCTAGTATGTCCCATTCATATGAACAAATTGCAACATTTATCTATCTGTATATAAAAAACGTAGCACGGCGATATAAGTATATACCACATATAGGAGTAACATAAGATTGAAACATGAATCGGATAATTTTATCTTTTTTTATATGGATATTCGGATATGTATCTATTGGTATAGTATGTCAAGCACAAATGGAATATGTAAGTAGCTTTTGAATAGCGTATTTTTTTTTATTTATTCATTCAGCGCTGTTGACCTACTCAAATGACATTTTTAAAGGTTGATTTTTAATAATGTTAATATTAGTAGTATTGAGTAGTGAAGCCAGTCGTGGCGCGGAGGCACAAGGGTGCTACTGTAAGCGCCACTGGTTATGGGTTTGATTCCCGGTCGAGAAAATACATGTTTGATTAAATTTATATTTTGATTAATTTGCTGCGTAGTCGAGGAAAAGCGCAGCGTTGAATTCTGCCACTCAACACGCAATATCTCCAGAATTCTATTCTGCTTACCTTGCTGTATGCGGAATACAGCTTGAACCTGCTTTTTTTAGTTGTAATCTAAAAAAATAAATACGTAAAGTATTTTTTAGATTACTACTAAAAAACATTCGTATTAATATTTAACAACAACATTCAACATAAACACAATATAAGCATTCACAGAAGAGCAATAATTAAAAAATATTGTTTAAATAAATTATTGTTTAAGGGTCCATATAAAACTGAATTAGTATCAATGGAACAATGCAAAGGGCCAAAAAAAGGAGAATGCACTGTATTACAACTATACACAGCTCCGGATAAGTCTAGCGTTCAGTTCATTTTGGATATTCAAAAAGAGTGTCCCCTAAAAAATGTAAGAAACTATTAATTGAGATAGATAGATACTCGCGTTTATATTTCATATATATATA
>DVQM01000641.1:0-15685 GCA_018231645.1 Heliconius ricini
GCTCAGCTCCCCGCGCCGGCGGCCGCCGACTTGTTAGACGATGCCGAACTGTTACTCGATGAACGTGATAATGAGCAGGACATGACTGGTTAGTGGGCTTTTGTGTATGTGGGGTTTTGTTTTGTGTACAATTTATGCATTATTTGTTATTATGTTTCGAAATCGAACAGACATCGAAAAACGGAATGTCTTAACTGTTGGTTTTCTCTGTCTTATCTGCTATGCAAGATTCAGCATGAAACTGAAATTGTATTTTATGTACATTTTGTACCAACTAAAATTATAAACACATGGGGTTAGGAGTTACTTAATCAAATTTACAAATTTATATAGAAAATACAAATTTACATATCTTTGTTAAATATCATCATTGTCACATGAACCTTATGTGTGCGTAATATCATCATATACTATAAAATAACACAATAAAAAGATAAAATAATAGCAATACTAATTTGCTTAAAGATAAATACGCCTGATAAAATTTATATAGCAAAATGTTCTAAAACGATCGTTAAAATGCGATCACGATAAGGCAACTATCCATACTAAGTAAATTATTTGTTCTTCTCTGTTATTTCTTAACAAGTATTTATCAATTACCGCTATTTTTTTAACATTCGTCAACAATTAAGTATAAAAAACAATAAATATATCAAATTCCATTACTCATTTCCAGGTCCAGTCAACATAAGCACGAAAGCGAAGCTAGTAGCCCCCGGCCTCGTCGCTCCCGGTACCGTCTCGCTAACGTCCACGGAGTTATACTTCGAAGTGGATGAAGAGGACCCGGAGTATAAGAAAATAGACCCTGAGGTTAGTTGTTTTCTGTTACTTTTCCTTTGTGGTGTTAATTAACATACATACAAAATTTAAAATGTTAGGTGAAACGCAATCATAGTTTGTAATTAGCCTTTCTGCGTACTACTGTATTTAATTTTTGTTCTGTTATTACGTATTTGTTGTACCGAATGAGCGTTATGATGTGTTGCCAGTATTTCGTTACAATATTAATACCGTCATTTAAGCAGGTATAGGTGTATAAGCTACTAGATTTGCTAATATTATAATATTTGTGATTCGATCATTAAAGAAAGAATGTTAATTGTTATTTAAAGATTTTGATAATATCCATATAAAAATTATGCTATATCAGTATAATTAATGTTCCTGGTCATTTTGTTTCAAATTTACTTATAAATGTAGTTATATTAAGAAGTTGAATGTCATCAGCCAAAATACAATTTTTTCAATGTTTACTAAAATACTGATCTTTATATTAATATAATATATTTTACACAAATTTTAAAACTTTACATAAAGGTGGTGCTTATCGTACAAATATATGTCAATCTAATGTATCCATAACCTTTACCATAAGAGTCACAGGCACTCGGTCAATAGGTCAACAAAAATACTAGAAAATATTTGAAACACACGTTGACTCACCTTTCTTATCTCGAAATTAATGAAGTAATGATAAGCGTTATCTTTATAAAGACATCTGTTACATTACTTATGCTAATAGTTTCATTAAGTCTCTTAAAATGTAAATATTATATCGGATGAGTGTAAATAACTTAAGATGTGGCTACCCCTGGCCTTTATTGGTGTTTTATCCATATAATCTTAATTATAAATTGTGAAAACAAGTATTTCATTAATTGTATGATTTTTTGGTTTAAAGGTTTAATGTGAAAAAAAATATTCCTTGTATATTTTTATGTATTTCCTAGGTTTCGAAATATAGAACTCGTCCTCCATTTATGTTTTTGCGTACTATATTTTCTTACGTGAAGAAGCTTACTTACTTTGTGTTATTAGGCTGACAAAGGTAAAGTATAGGGATATTTCTTACGCATTAATTTTATTTTTTATTTATTTATGAGTTATTGTACACTACAGACTGATCGTCCGTGACTTTTTTCTTCCTGTGCCTTAAGGAATATATTGGTTTTTGTGAAGTGAGATTATTCGGTCTATTCATGAGGGCAAAAAGTGTTCTTTTTTAATGTCAAATAGATATAAAGGTGTTTGAAGCATAAGAAGAGCTCCTCTAAAGGTTTGTTTGATAATACTCTTTCGTCCGATGTACAGATTGGTTGGTGGTAGTCGTCGACTACATTGATTGTAGTGTATTTACAGTTGGTTTCGCAGTGTCCTTGTTGCCTTCTCATCACTGTAGGAAATAGCACTTTTGGAACACAAAATGTTCCACTTTATCAGTCATGGAACCTTCCGTGTGCCCGGCGAATGAACTTACAGCAAGCGTCTTCCTTGTTGTCAGAGATGCATCCATTTTTACGTCTTGTTAATGTAACGGTCTTGATAGTCTTAGTTTGGATGATCCCTAATAGCTCGTATGTTATTCCCTGAGATTCATTGACGGTCAGGGTGCGCCAGTTTTCTTCAATCCTTTCCTGATAAAGTCCGCTTTCTCTGCTTGCGTACGGACCAGGCTCCAGGGCCAGTTTTAGTGGAATCTCTTGGATTGGTTGTAGCACCCGTGTATCACGACCTTTTTAGTAAGCAAAGCATCTGTTGATCTAATCTAAGTAGATTCTGTTATAAACTTCATATCCAATGGACATCTATTGGATCTCGCTGGCTCGTGACTCATGAACGTCACAAGAGTTGGGCCGATATAGTGCATTTGACAGAGGTTTAATCTATCGATAAAGGGCAGTTGATTGATGTTTCTTATGAGTGTAAGGCCTAAACACGCCTTTTATGATATGGCAACTATTGCGGTTACTGCGAAATGGTTAATTAAGACCTTTGCTGTAATATGTTTTGTCGGCCTTTCTGTAACACTGTTTACCAGTATACAGATGGTACCGTGGAATCTTCAATTTGCGCAAAAGACGCAAAGGTGTTCTGCACAAATTGTGCCATTATTTAAAACCCTTGACTTTAGTACAAACGTCCTGATGTGATAATTACAGCGTTTTCTGGTAATTATCTAATATCATTAATTTCATGGTCTAGGTCATGTTAGCGCAAAGGTCTATCTAAACTCTAAACGATAATATGCGTGGGTTTGATCTCAGAATATTAAATTTTTTAATTTATTTTTTAAATACGATCTGATAATTTCAAACTTTCCATACTCAACTTTACGCTTTTTTCCAATACAATTTATTGAAATAATTGTGTTAAGTATTCCAAAGAAAGCATAAAGTTAAACCGGATCAATTGCGAGTTGATCTCGCTCACGGTTCTTCGGTATTCATTTCAGATATGCCAACGGTTGTATATAGGTATTTATATGTATGAGTAGGTGTGTAATGAACTACGAATATGTAAGAATTTTTCAAAGTAGAACACAAAATAAATTACCCCTTTTGATACTTTTGTACTGTAACGGAACCAATTATAAATTTGGAATTTGAAATTTCATAATTGTTTCCGTTTTTCACTTACATTATGGTTTTGACATTATAGATCGAAAACGCAGCATGCGTTTCTTTTGGTAAAAACTTAAAACAAATATAGTAAAATGTAAAACCACGATAAAGGTGATATTAAATAAGGTGAGACGTTAGATCTTTGTTCAGTTATTTATTAAGAGTCGTATTTATTCAAAGAGTAGTAAAATGAAAATTATGCGGTTTCCAGCGCAGTCCAAATGATGTAATACTATCGTCACTTGTCAATTTAATTTAAACTTTATTGCTCTTAAATAAAGTGGAATTTCGTATTACTTTATAGTGATTTAGTGGTGTTTGTAATTGAATCGGAATGAGATATCGATATCGTATGCGCGTGTTATATAGCTGGGTAACCGAATATGAGGCAGTTTGAGCGTATGAACAATGCAGCCCCGCGGCGACGGTCCACGAGGCGCCAGGCCAGGGAGGTGCATGTATCGATGTTTTCATAGCTAGCTTTCATAGCTTTATGATTATCGATTTTTAAAAATATTGCACCTTTTTAGTTAACTTTAGAAAACGTAGAAATGAATTTATAAAATATTTATATTTTTAAAATATTTATAATTGTTGGTTTTTGTTAACTTCAAACAATGAAACTTTTCAAAAGATCGTTTAAAAATTAATTAACCCAGTTTACTGAAGCAAAAAATATTGGTAAAAATATATTGATAGACATGTATATTTTAGTTCTAAGTATGTAACTCTTTACAATATTATAAATTGAACCGTCCAAGTTTTGTCGATATAAACTTGTATCGCGTCTAGTTCTCAGCGGTGTGTGGCGCGAGCGGTCATACAGTGACAGCGGGACAATGGCGCCCCGTCGCGGGGGGTGCTCTGTGTCTGTAGGGCATGCATCACGCGTGTTCCTAGAAACCTTACCTTACATTACCTTACTTTACCTATAAATTTAACTCTTAATATCTCAAAAACATATAGTTTTTCCTTTTTTATCCAAATTTTGCGAGTATATAGTATAAATATAGAGTACATCATGGCGCAAGCGTCTAACTGTAAATGCGACAGTTGTGGCTTTGGTGTGAAGGCCACTCAAGTAATGAAGTATTTAATATTTTAGTCCTCCTCGTTCTAGTAACTCAAAAAGCAACGTCAAAACAATAGTACTAACACTAAGTTCTCGCTGCCTACACAGCGATATGTGAGATGCAGCGTAAACCAAAAAAAAATTTGCTAAAATTATCTTCTTTTAAGGGTGCATGAAAGATGACTACTCTGATAACCATATCTGTATTTAATTTAAGTATACATATTTAGGATATTTAGGATGAAGGATTTTATTTGTATTATATTAGTGATCGTAGTCATAACTGAGCTACAATTGCATCAACATAATACTAATTATATGTTGATTTATTTGCATTTATATAGCATGCGCTGTTTCTGTATGCAAATATTAGATTGACGAAGCGCAGGTGTTACAAAAAGAAGCACAGTTCTAGAAGTTTAATGTAGAATTGTATTGATTTTAAGGTAAAGTATACCGTCCAATATACAAAAACAGAAGTTGTATTTATTTCTTTATTTTTGTATCCGTTTGCCATAACATTACTTATATAATAACTTTGCGTATGTTTTAGTATTAGTAAAATGTAAATATCTTTATTAGTTAATCATATAAAAATATCTTATTTCATATTACCTTTTATTGTTTTATATTTTAAGTATTAATGACCATGACCATAGGTAACATAAGCTATAGGTATCTGTTTACGTCTGTTAGTGGTCTGCGAACAGTGGAGTGCCATTATTTTAGTAATATAACGATTATATTAGCTTAAGGCAATATATGCTTTGCCGTCTCAAATGTAATGGATTCATCGTTCCGCTATGTGAATTATGGAGAGAATTCAACCTACGAGATGAAGAGATTTTGATATAGTTAATATATTTATGTCATGTGAAAAGTAAACAATTCCATCATATTTCCCATATAATTATATTATGTATTTTATTTTTAAAGTTTACGTATATTTAAACATTTGAAGGAAACCAAGAGATCTATAAGAGAGATTCACGCTTATATAAGAAGTAAAAAGGATGCTAATGCTCGTCTCTTAGACCACAACGTTATTATATGAACCGTTTCCGAGATATTATTTACTGCGACTAATTCAAACGACTTCAGAGATTGTAAATTGAATTCGTAATGGGGCATTTTATTTGTTTATGCTAATACCTGGTTTTAATTAAGCGTGTCGTATATGGGTGGCGAGAGCGGGACAAAAAATACGGAATTCAGGCTATGCGATATAAAAACTAAGTGATTTATTTCACCGTGCGTCATTATTGGAACACAGATAAATTAATAATAGTTTCTTGTTAATTTTATAGCCATTTCGAATTGTGATGTTTTTTCATAATTTTAATCTACATTTTAAAGTCGTTCGTTTACATTAATGTTCGTTGTTTGAATTGTTTGACGACAAATCAACTATATTGATTTCTGTGTCGGATTTAATAGCGTATATATTTGTAGTAATAACGTATTTTTGTTTTAATTATTTGTAGAGTTAATTTTCTTATTATTTCTCAATAAACGAAAAAGAAATCAATTTTTTTAATATTTGATTTTGATAAGCAATAACTAACACGTCCATATAACTTCCGTAAAAATTTGAGACATTTTTCACAACTGAAAATATTTAACGTTAGTGTTAAGAATTAGAAAAATCAACTAAAACTTCTTGATATTTTCAAAATATAAAATGTTAATCTCATTAACAGCTAATATATACTACAAAAAATAAATTATAATACAATTCAATTTTATTATTTTTTTTTGTATGTATTTGGTCATTTTTTTGCTACCATCCAAGGTATACCTTTAATAGATCGGTGTGTCCTACCATTTCCCACGTCATCGATGACGCCGCCCATCATAAATAAACACATTACGTCACTCTGACAGCTCCCGGAATACTTGACACGTGTCATCGTAATGAAAGATTTATCGAAACACAAAAACAAACAAATTTAAACTGTAACACCTAAATATTAAGATGTTTTTTCATACATTCACATTGTGAAGGAAGTTTCGTTCTGTTTTTATATTCACCGTGCACGGCATACGGTGCCTACCTGTCGTTTCTGCATTATATTTAATGTTTGATTTTAAAACGCGATAAAGGCTGTGTCTCTAACCGACTGTGGAACGTGGATACGACATTTAATGCGAAGCTATTTTGTAAATTCTTTTAAATATCATATGAAACTTTAATTTTATCTAGTATTTTAATTATCGTATGAAAAAGTTATATTTTTATTTAAGCATTTACAATTTACATGGAAATGTAATTATTGTTCAAGTAGGTATAAAGTAATTTCTTCAATTTTATTATTTAACATAGACATGCCCCCAGATTTATCTTCAATATTACCTTTTTTGCCATTACATCGGTTCCATATTTGCGTGTATGTGTAAAATTGAGGTAATGATACAAAGCGCATCGTTAAGTTTCACCATACTCATAGTATGTGCCGAAATTTGGGCAGTGAGTGGAAAATGGAGTGTCATAACACTACATTCGCTCTGCTTCCTTGCTATATGTCTTATAGAGCGTGAAAAAAAACTTACATATAAAATTGTCCACTATAATACTAGCACATCTCGTTAACGGGTCCGTCTGTCCGTCAGTGGCTATTCCTATTCACAGGCAGTGTGGCTTGCACGCAGGTATTTAGGCGCCAGATGTACGATAAGAAACCTCCCGTGGAGCTGTTATCTCTCAGTTTATCTACACGTACATATCTATCGATAACGCTTGTTCCCATCACTATACTCCTGTTGGGATAACTTGATTGCTAGTATTTTAGATATTCCATTGTTTGTTGTTATCGATCCGGTAGTTTAATTGTGATTCAATTTCTTGCTCGTGGTATAAGGGTTTTGGATGGAACGTAGGGTTTCTTTGTTTATGTTAGGTAAATATGATTTGAACGGTAACAGCTAGATGTTTTTATGTCTTAATTAAATCAAGTGGTAAAATAAGAATAATAATAATAGACGTAACTTCAGATTTTCTCCGCTTTACTTCTCAAATTGCGTATTCGGCCGGAAAGCAGGCAGAGAACGAAGTGTCATTAGCGTGAAGCTGATTTAAATACACACAATTTATTCGTTAAATAATTAAATACATGTTTCGATTACCATGAATATTGTATCTAAACCAACAAATCATCATTTACATAAGTCGTATTTCAAAAAGTTTCATTTTCAACCAACAATTTAGTCGATGTTTAAAATAAACACAGAATAAATCATCGAAATACGGTTCAAATGAGTCGCCGGGTGCGCTTATTATTCAAGCCTAATTACCAGCGCTACATACCGCGGTGGGAGATCTCCTGCAAGCATGTCAGGAATCCGTACTGAGCCCCGGGGCGTCGGTAACGCAAGACCGTACACATTGTTTGTGCCCGTTGTACCTTTAATTTGATTTGATTTTTGTCAATATTTTATTATACCTACGTAGAAATATTAGTTATCTATATCTCTATACTAATTTTGTAAGGATGAATAGTTTGTTTGGTTGAATTGAATTTCTTTCTGTTAGCAAGACCAACCGCGGCGTTAAGTTTAGCTTGTCAATTTAAAAAAATGTTTCGAAAAGTCATCGGTGCGTGGGGGACTGAGTGTCTTAAGACTGTTATTCTTTTTCTTTCTTCTGATCCTGCTATATGCGGGATAATATATATAAAATTTACCGTGAAGCTAAATTATATTTTTGTTAATATTCGTTGGACATAATTTGTTATATAAAAATCTTTATATTTCATTTGGAGAGCAATGTTAACTAATACGTTCCGCCCACTTTGAACCGCTAACGGACGGGCGGAACCGCAAAATGTTAGCTTAATTGTGTACAACAAAAAACATCCAAAGAAATGCAGAATTGTCGTCCACGTGTATCTGATTACCGAGGAAGTGAATATCGCTCCCCCGCGGGTAATAAGTCATTACTTTTTATTTTTAGTTTATTAGATCATCAAAATTTTCTTTTCTGAACTGGTTTCTGGTTTTTGTTTAAATATTTAAAATAACCTTTATTTTTTCCAAAGAGCATGAATCGAGTGGCTGTAGGTCAAATTTAATAAAAAAACTAACTTAATTTATTTACTTTCAAAATAAAAAAAGGGTACCTATTGTTGAGAATTTTATTGTATTACACTATTGATAATTTTATAAAGTAGCTTGTTATCTAGCGAAACTTAACGTCGCGTTCTGTATCGCCACAGTAAATCGAACTTGTTCGTTCCATCGCATTAGCAGTGAATCACATACTGTCTGCTAATACCGCGATACGTTGTATGCACTAGGATCAAATCTCCACCACTTATTGACTACTTAATAATAAAATATAATTAATAGGCAAGTCCCATAATAAAGAAAGGGTGATAATAAAATGTATTTATTAGAAATATGAAAATTGTCGTATTTTTTAACCATAAAAGTTTTAATAGCTTTTGTTTCGTCTTCGCAAGCCAGCTCGCGTGCAAACTGTAACGTTTGACACGCTACCCCAGTTACCAAGTGCAATCAAAACGATTTATAGACTTCCTTACATATTAAAACTTCATGTGTATTATTTTTTTCTTATATTATGGTGAAAAAGTTTTTTTTTTAAATTTTTTTTTATTACTTAACTACAAGAGAATCAAACTCTTAACCACAAACATTACAACTGTTCACTTTGCTACTATGCTTACTGTGGCGTGAGTTAAGTGAATGAGTGAGTTTTTTACACTTCCGTTCCCTACTATACGCTGTAGCACTGCTCGTTGAGTGGTGAAACTCAACAACACCACACTCAATACTTCGTTATCAGAAAATGAAAATATGAAATATGTCATTTCTTGGAGAGGGAATCAAACCCACCACAACCTGTCGCGGTAACAGTCGCAAGCTTCTGCCCCTGCACCACGACTGGTCACAAGACTACTTATATAAGAGGAATTAATCTGCTGTTCCCTATGCGCCGCTTGATTTTTAAGACATGGCGCATTGTGTGGCGAATGAAAAAAATTGATTCCCCGACTGGGAATTAAACTAACACGAATTATAATACTGTTTTTATAATTTTATTACTCGAATTGTATTTAAGTATTTGATTTATTTGCTACGTCAACAGCAATTAAAAGTACAAATATAATGAATACTCGTGAAATATTCAATTTAAACGGTTAATTTTTACTTTATTTATAAACAATAAGCGTGAGTCTCCAATCACGTACTATTATAAAAAAAAGTCACAATGGGCAATAAAAAACAGGCGTGCAATATCAAAATAAAGTCATCTTCGTACGTGATGCGAAGGCGAAAAGAATCGGAATTAATGAATGGTTCCTGGAAATAATATCGGTAATATGGGAATGTTTTGACTTGGTTTGCGTAGCTCCATACCTGCGCGTTGTCAGTGCTTCTAAGAATATAGCTGTATGTTGTTTGGAGAGATTTAAAATGTACTACATGATTGTATGTATGTTTTTGTTCGTATGTTTGTATTATACGCAGGTACAAATGTGCTAGGAAATATTTAAATAGCTTTTATAATATTCAAATTATTAGCTCCCTGTTATTTACTTATTCGCTAAAGAGATAAGCTCACATAAAATGACAATAAACTATGAGAGTATTTATATACAGTTTTAGATAATTTAGAAACGTAAACAGTTTTCTCATTGTGATTAACTTACAACCACTAACTAATAAATGCCTTCTCAAAAGCATTTGTGGTTGAAATGAAAAAAAATTGTATACTTGTATCATATTATTCCCATCGTAAATGGTCCAGATTACCTGCCAGCATCCGTTATAAGAGAACAATCAAAATATCTAAAATTACCTGACGATCATAGTGCAAGTACGATTTGAAGGCCAATTTGCAATACGCGTGCCCGCCTTAGGGAGCTCGCGGGTGGGCTGTCGACTCGCTAAAGACTTCCTGTCGGTGCCTGACAGGCTGGTGTGATTGAATCTACTATTTAAATTAAAATATTAAAAGTACTTTATATATTGTAGATGACTGGTGACTGGTGCTAGCAAATTCAACATTTTATTAAATGTAGGTAAAGTTCATTTCCATATCTACATCGTGCCTCGTGGTTGTTTAATGACGTCCAAAGAAAACGGACAAATAATTATTTAATAAGAAGTATAAAGATAATGAAGATTTATGGCTTGATATAAAGCTCTAAATGTTAATTTAACCTCTATGAAATATATAGAATAGAGTACAACTATATTCTATGGAATATCATATCTTAGATAACCTGTTAAAGCATATTAACCACTTTAACAAAAGTCTTGTTAACACATCTCGCTTATGAGGTTTTTCATAAGCGCCTCTAAGGGATAAAAAAATCTTTAAATTAGATATTAAAGAATGGGAAAATACCTATAACTAACTAAGAAATACTTATTTTATCATAAATATAAACCTCTTAGAAAGATTCAAACTGGTTTGACATTTGGAAAAGTCTACCTGCGCCAGAAGGCGGTTTAAGAGTATTTAGAGGAAATTTACTTATTTTCTACTTAATTTTCGAGACATTGTGTGTTGAAGTGGATTGTTATCTCTTAATTGGCATGCATACCACAACGAAGGTACATACATATTATATATTCAGTTAGGTGCTGCCCTACCGCACCACGGTACCTTTATACATTGCACAATAATGTAGTATAGATTGTTTGAATATTAATAAAAAATATTGCAGTAGCGGCTTCTGTATTGCTTTTAGTTACAAAATCAATCACTGCCGTAATTATTTGTAGCCATCTTTAATGTTCAAAGCGGGCGTACAGCTAGAAGACATTTGTCTATACTTCGAAAGGTTATCCTGCATTCTTCGAAACTCATTACTCAATATTAGAAACGACTACCGTTACTGACTTGGAAAGGTATAGATGTGCGCTATTAAATAAATCCAACTTAACGAACGACTCTTCCTAGTTTATGGGACCCTAATAATTTTATTGTACGCACAATATGCAGAAATCTATGATTAATGCGCGATGCATTCTCGAGTTGCGGCAGCGCGCAAAGTTGTTTATACTTATTAGTTAAATATATTTGTCATACAATACCTCGTATTGCTAGCACCAGCTGCTCGGAGAAAGAATTTACCTCATTTGGACTTATCAATTTTCGAAGACCTACAATCACTCGGACAGAATCGCACAAACGTGGTGGTTATAGTTCTTAATTTTTATCATATAGGTACTTTCACTAGTTTCTCATTTATAAATCGAAATATAGAAAACATTAGAAGATTATAAAAATCGAAATATAATATGGCCATTATGACTCAATAGGTCAGCGTGTCACTATAATAGTAAGGGTTGTGAGTTTATCCCCTGGTAGACAAAGTACGTACGATATTGAAATATATCACTCAACAAGCATTGAATATCGATGGGAAACGGATAACAGAGGGGCTTTACACTAGGCTTTCTCTGCCTATTCCGGAGTGCTGGATAATGCGCAAAATAAAATAAAGAAATCAGTTCAATTATTTTGTTTGTAGAGTTTTGATCGTGTTATTTGTTGAGCACAGTTCACTTCGCAAATGTCATTTTGATTGGACAAACAAAGAAGACTGACCGGTAGAAAAGAGATAACTGTACACAATTAAAGAATACACGTAAAAAAGAGATCAAACACAATAATCTTTGCGTACGAAAGACATGTCGCTTCTGTTCATGTGGCTGCGTCTGCTGCGACAAGTAATTTATATGTAAAACAATGTGCGATCGCTCCGGCGGGCGCACGTCACTCGTAATACAAATATACAAGATTGATATCCATCAGAAATCGGTAGTGCATCATCTCACATACCGATATTAGTTTTAATGTGTTTAATATATCTACATACATTTTCATTCTCAGGTCAGTTGACTAAGGGAATCTAAATATAAAATCTTTTTTTTTTTTCAAATTTACATCTTTGTTTTTCTGCTTTGTCGATTTCTTTATTTAAATATTGCTAAAGATTTTCACTTCTTCCACGCCAGGTGCAAAAACATAAAAGCACATGCGTATGAAACTCATTAAGATTAATATACCCATTTCTATATTAGCATTCTGCTGAATTGTGGCAGGGTAGGAGGACATTACTTCTACAACCTTGTACAAATAATTTAAATTATACATAATTAATTAACCAATTATCACCTTTATAGACAAAACCACTTATATTTTACATTACTTCGTTACACCGGCAGGTGTTCTCAACCTGTCACTCCCTTTGAAATGTCACCAAGTTAATTTCAAACATATGTCGATGGACAAACATATACATATATGTATATACAATGTAAAATGTTGTATGCATGAAACACTTTCATTATTGAGACTACCTGAAACTACGCAGTATAGAAAGAAAAAAATTGTCATACATATATAGGCCCTTTGGAAAGTATAAAGGAGTACTAAATTATAGTTGTAAGCTGTATCGCGCACAAGGTAGGCAAAGGGAACATATTGTCAAAACACTCCGTTCCTCACAAAAGTATATTATAAATTTCGACTAACTCGGTAAAGTAACCCCGACTAAAGTAATCGGGGAAAAAAGGATACTTTCTTTTACATCTTCACGTAAAATAAAAGAAGATTAATCAAAATTGAGGCCAGTTAAGTTATAAAAAAAACAATTAAAGTGAGTTGCGGCAACTAGTATGCATGCGAAGCTATATAATGTTGGTTTTCGACCTTATTTGATTGCGAGGGTCGTGTTACCTAATGAAATGATATGGAGAAGTTTTAAGTATTTTATAGCTCATTAATATCTCAAAGGTACTTTTTTATTACATTTTATATTAACGATTTGATAACGTAGATTTTTTTAAGCGTTTTAATTGCGAATTATATATTGCTTTGCTTATAAAAATTATATATTCTACAACACTGCTTATTGCGCTCATAAAAATACAAAAAATAATTTGTGGCACATATGTTTTTTTAAATGTATTTTGGCAGTTTAACTATAAAAGTGAATCTTTATTTTACCTTTAAAGGTTTATCTTAAGCAAAAAATATAAGCTTAGGCAGATTACTATCTAATAGATACTGTATTCAAACTTGGTGGCCGTGAACACAACCGAATTTAAGTAATTTCCATATAAAGAACTGTAACGTATTTCGCTAAGTGACACAAAGAAAAAAAATAACCCTAAAACGCCCACACTTGATATACAATGTCTCATTAGGCGACACGAATTAACATAAACTAGGGCCGTAAATAAATGGGCGAATAAAATAGCGGCGACAACAGCTGGTGCTCGATAATGATCGGCCGATAAGAGAACAAGGGCTCGGATGTCGCTAAACCATCAATAAGTTTTATAATGTCATTTATATTTCGATTGATCCAATTTGCTTGGATTTTACTTTGAAAACAATATTTTGGAGTTTTCATTTAATTTATATGCTCCGTTTTGGCTTTAATTTCTTATCTTGGGACTTGGGATCGAAATGGCTGATTCTTTGGCTCGTTCAAATTATTTTAATGCATGTGTTAATTTTTTGTTTGGATCATTTGGTCGACCTATTTAAAAAAATGTATTTTTTAATCAAATTAAATTAGCAAAGGTAAAGGGAACATAAGGTTAAGACACTCCATTCTCCACTTTCTGCCCAACTTTTCGAGGCATGGCGTGTCGAGTGGTGAGACTCAACGCGAGAAGAAACGTGCCAGTCATAAGAAATAAAAATAATTCATTCCCTCGAATGGAGTCGGACCTACGATCGTCGTGCTACAGTCACACCCTTATGCCCCTGCGCCACGATGGCCTCATTTGTCAATCATTTTAATAGTTTTTATTTGGAGAAATCTAATGAAAGGATAAGTAGGAAATAATATTTCATATTCACTTTTTTCTATCTACCCGTAAAATGCGTGATGATAAAAAACAATAATGCGTGCACTTGTAAAACAAGCCCGAAGCAGCGTTACAGTGTTTAACTCGAGTTGGCCCTCTGTGATATTAATTTAAATGTACTTTTAAAAACTTTCTATGGAATGTCAGAATCGCCGCGGGGAATTCGGAACGAGGCACGTTTTTTATTTGAACAAGTCCAAGAAAAAACATCCGATGGTCGGTATGATGGATGCGGGAGGCGAGGGGGCGGTCCGGCCATTAAAAAACAATAAGCCAAAGGCGGCGTGTCGGACACAATTTGTGTGTTTGTCTCGTCTTTATACTTGTTTGACCAACGTATCAATCTTGAACTACAAATTTTACGGATATACTCGTAACTTGGATAGATTGTTCTAACTTCTGACGACGTTAGGATAATGAGCTTATAATTAAATAATATATTATTTTTTATCTTCATCATTTGTCTCTGGTCTTTTGATTCTTAAAATATAATAAAACAAAATTAATTCAATTTCGTCTAAGAATTTGAATACTATATATATAATATTGGCACAAATTTCAAGCTTATTGGACTTGAGCGTATGCTCATCAATGCCCAAGAAATTTATTATTTTTATAATCTTAAGTAAGCAAATAATCATATACCATGATTATATTATTGTAGAACTTGGTTATAATAACTTAAATATTTTATTTTTCAGGTAAGTACATACTGTACATCACATTTCAAGAAGTCTCCTTTAACGCTTCACCAGGTAAGTATACATATAAATACTTTTTAATATTCATATATTTTACAATCAATTCTAAATATAGCGATAAACGCTAAGCAGAAAGGCGATGTCTCGCCTCGTAAAGGACATTATCGTGTCACGGCGACGGTTTAGTATTTTTAAGAGATTTTACAGCAAGCCGAATGACTTTTAAGTGTATTTTTATATATTATGTATAAATTAAATTGTCTATTTAGTAAATGTTACATTAAAATATTATATATACACATATTTATTTGATTTTACATTTTATTTTTATTTTCAAAAAAATACTATAATGTGGGATGAAGCTTATTTGACAGGTGCGGCACTATTATGGTTTATCTTTTTTTTTTAAAGCTGTTAAATATATTATTTTCTCTTGTGGAAATCGAATCCACAAACTGTCACGTTTGCACAATTGTGCCCCTATACGCCACGACAGGTCTCAACTGTTAATTCAACTTTTAAGTTAATAAAATATAGAGCCAAAAATGGCGTAATATAAGTACTTAATTGAGAATTGTAGTACTTACGTTCTTTGTCATGGTCTCATTTACCCTTTATTTCTCCATTTTAGATATTATATATATATATAT
>DVQM01000642.1:0-15678 GCA_018231645.1 Heliconius ricini
TATATATATATATATATATATATATATATAGTTCAAACTTTGTGGTTAGTTATGGTTTACTATACAAACATAGCCACGTGTTTATTTATGTTAACTTGATTGACTGTCAACAGGGTCGAAATTAGCATGTTTGTATAGGCTGTGCTGGCTTAAATAAATTGGTTCACACTGTATCCCGCACACAGCAGGGTAGGCAGAAGAAACGTAGTGTTGACACTCCGTTCTCCACATTTTGCCGAATTGTGGAGGCATTAAAGCAAAACGATAAACTTAACGATATTAAAACAAAAATAAACCTACAACTGCCACGTATAAAGTCACACGTTCTTATTGCACCGCAATGTTTTCGGTAGCACAGATTTTTTTAAATTTTCACTTACCATTTCAGCCTAGTATTAAGATACTCCGTGCCCCACTTTCCGCCCAGTTGTCGAGCTATTGTCAGTGGAGTTGTAACAAGTAGCAAACCTTGTGAGCGGGAATCGAACCCAAATTAGCGTTTACAATCAGACAACGTACCAACGCGTGACGACAACCTACTCAACTAGTGGAAATTATTTAACAATATACGCCAAACATTAAATAAAATGAACCCCCATCAACGTCAAAGTAATAACGGGACGTAATTAGATCCTATAAAACGGTACATTTACGAGTTATGGGCCTACAGGAATTATACGAGAAAATTCGACAGTCAAGCTCAAGTGCTACAATTGTATTGTATTTGATATCCTCGTTATGTTTTTTCCTTATTGATATATGTATCGTTACATCTTGTATGGTTTATAGAGGAATAGTATTATATATTTTTATTATATATATACAATTACTTATATATACATACATATATAAGTAATTGAGGCCAAAGGGGAAATATGATAAATTAATAATTAACCAATAATAATTGGAATCCACAATCCACAGCGGTATGTATGTTATTTAAAGTATTTTTTTTATCATGGTATACGGCCGTCGTGGCGTTGTAAAGTGTAGACTATAAACGCGCTGGTTGTGGGTCAAAATCGGGGAATTATGTTTATTTTCATTTCTACGCTTTGGGAGAGGAAGCGCGGCGTTGAGTTCCGCCACTCTCGAAAATTCGACAGAAAGAATGGAGTGTCTTTAACACTAAGCTTCCTCTGTCTACCTTGCTATCCAGGGAAAAGAGTTGACTGTATAAATGTTTATATGACGTGTGGCTGTACACGTGATATTTGTAGGGTAAATTTTCACCGAATGGAATGTATAAGATAAAATAAAAAAAACACAAATTCATAATAATTTCTATATTTTACAAAGTCAATAAATTTCACAGTAACTATGTTATTCTAGTAATTATTGTAGGTTTTACATCCATTATAATATTTTTACATGCTTTTACATACTTACATATTATTTCTAAGAACAAAATCAAATTACAACGAAAATAAATTAACGATATTATACTTCACACAATATGCTTGGTTTCTTGTTTTAATAGTCTTGTTTTAAAAGTATCAACCAATATCAATTATACTTCACACAATATGCTTGGTTTCTTGTATTAATAGTCTTGTTTTAAAAGTATCAACCAATATCAACTACTTTTTACTATTAAAAAAAAAAAACTTTATTTTCCCATCATATAAATGGTATTCAAATTAAGAAAATTATTTTATGTTAATATCAACTAACTTATTATAAAGCAATTTACAAAGCATACATTTTTAAATATTACACTAAAATGGGGCCAATCCTTATACTTGTAAATAAGAGTATGAATTAAAGAAATTGTAATTTTATACCCTGTATAAAAAATATTATATTACACATTTCTTTTAAGTTCATACAATTTGTTATATATAGGTTTTCCAGTTATAACAATGTTTATAACTATCTTTCCGGAAATTTAAAATTTAAATTATTAAACAGAACTACGAACTCCTTTTCTAATTGAAAACAGAATAAGATATATGTATATATTTTCCATTATTTATAATACTAATTACTTGTGTGAGGAGAGGAAGAAGATATTAATTTATTTTCTTGTTTACATACAGGTATTTAATTAACATAATTTCCTAATTCAATACAAAACATTTTTAATAACAAATTTTGTATTTGAGGCCATTATGGCACACTGAGTTTTGACTGTGAACGCGACGGTTGTGGGTGCAATCACCACTCGCAGGAATTAAGAACATATTTTTGTACAACTATGGATTTAATTTAATTTTGTGTTATTAATAATAACAAAATAAAGTTTATCATAAAAGAAATACAGAATAACAATAAATAAATGCTATTAACTACACTGCTATTGCTAAATAAAATAGTTATGGTGGAGACCTAATATAAGACATTCTTTACTTTATTTTACACCCAACCTTATAAACATAGTGTGTTGCGTTGCGGGACTTAGCGCCGCACTTTGTCTTACTAGATAAGTAGCTAAGATAGTAGAACGAAATTAATTAATGTACGAAAATTTTCTTTTTAAATTATTAAGTCAATAGCAAATATTGGGCTTGTATTTAACATTTAAAATAAACAGTTTAACGTCATTTCAATAAAAAAATAAATTTATATAATCAAGAAATCATACATTACTAACTTTCAACAATAAGTTACCTGTCAAATAAATTCAATTTCTTTTATAGCAAAAAATTACCACTTAAAATCGCATTAAATTCAATATAACAATTATTAATATCTTGCTATCCTCATTATTATAGTCACTAACGAAAATAGAGTTCACTAAATATTTAATTTGTCTTACAAAAACGTTCTCGTTATCGAGTTTCGAGTAGAATCAATAAGCATTACGCCTATCTTCTTTTCTTAATCAGTTCTTAACAACTTATATACAAATTTATAAATGTTTAGTAAATTAACAAATTCTAAGAGTACATGTGATATAATTCAAATATCAATATTTTTTTTATTTATTTCAGTTTATTTAGCATAGGAATAGTGCATTCGTCAAATAAAAAATATAAAATGTTACATTTAAAACATATATATTTTATACACATAATTAAAATGTCAATGTCAAATGGCAATAAATAAACAAATTTTTGAAATAAACATAAAGTTCCTAACCAATGATAAATAAGCTAAAATAAATTATTAAAATAAACATTTATTTAATCAAAGTCATAAAAAATATTAATGAATTGTAGGAAATCTAACTTAAGTCTGACCTATCAAATTGTCAAAACAAAATGGTGTCTGTCCTAAAGCATTAATTAGGAGAAATAAATGAATAATAAATTATATAAAAAATATTATATGTACATTTGTTTTTATAAAAAAACAAACAGTTCTTATTGGCTCAATTTGGAATACAATATAAACCATATGTAACATCATTCGCTAAAACATCTAACATTTTCTGTTTTGACTGGTTATGCTTTATCAGTACAATGTTATGATTTTTCAATAAAAAAGAATATTATACATAACATTTTGCTTTGACAACCGAATTTAATATAATCTAAAGCCATCTATAATAATTTATATATATATATATACATCATATTTTAAAAAAAATCTCGATTTTGGAAGAAATATTTTGGCAAAGGGAGTTTATAAAAAATATAATTAATGAAATAACATATTGGTTTTAATAAGCTATAGGTGCTCAATTACGTATGAAATCACTCTTACTATATACTATATTTACATTTAATATTCATTTATAAAAAGTTACATTTAAATGGCCAAATATATTAAGATTTTTTTAATATATGAATATGTTTGCCTACATTTTATATTACATTTCTTTAAATATTCAAACTTAAAATTATTCTTAAATTAAACAGAAAATATTTTTCAAGCTATAATTAAACCACTATTAAAAAAAGATGAACTGTCTACAAAATGTCACTAAACAGATTAAATAATTAATTAAGAATATAAATAGGGACCACCGCATTTCAATTGCTAAAAAATCAATGTTTTAAAGCCTTCGTGGCTTTATTTCATGATTATCAACGATATTATGTCACAATTTATGAATTATTACCGCAAATAAAGAATAACCATAAGTCAAAGAATGTTATTACTTTAAAATACTTTTTTTATTTTTTTTTTGTCTTTTGATAAACTGTATGTTCTTTTTTTATTTGGCAAACATAATATAATTGGGGACACTTTGTAGGTATTTGTAATTGTCATAATGATAATAAATTTAAAGTCTGGAAACAGTAGCCCCTATTGAAAAGACCAAACTCTTAATATATTTAGGCACAAGTAACGATACATTCATCCAATTGGAAACCGACACAGAGTAAAAAGCACCAAATATTAAAACCAATACCTTAATTGTTACATAAAGAACTCCCTATTCTCATGTGGTGGTCAAGTATGTCTCAATTGTGAGTTTGTTGAGTTTCCCGTAGGGCTCTGACAGTTGGGAACGTCAATTATTGTTATTTCGATCACCCGTAACCCTCGTAATATGGGATCTGTTATGTGAATCCCTCTTGGATTATAAACTCTTTCGTTTTGATTTGCTATGAATTTCGATATTTTTCTTAAATGCTGAAATTAGAAACAAAACATTATTTGGTTATTAAAATTATTTTTTTTGTCAAGAGTACCTACTGTCACTATTCTTTGTACAGTCACAATACTTTGTTGTGTGGCAGAACGCAATGCAAGATTCAAGCACTGCTCTTAGCTCTTCACTCTGCAATGTAATGTGAATCTATGAAGTAATGAGAAGTTTGTTTTATGAGGAGCACCAAAAACCATGTTAAGTCTGTCTACAAGAGTGGGAAAATTAAAATAATTCATTCCTTTGTTTAGTATTGCAGTTGACCATAGAAATCTTGCTTTACATTCACATGTTTGTTAGATATTTGATAATATATGTTTCTACCTCCGCCAGTTGTGGCGCAGTGGCACAAAGTGTGACTGTAAAACCGACTGGTTGTGTTTACTTAAATTTATATTTCCATTTCTTCGCTCTGGTGTGAAGGCAAAGCATGGCGTTTAGTTCTACCACTCAACACATAAGTCTTCAGAATTCGGCAGAAAGTGGGGAATGGAGTGTCTTAACACTAGGTTCCCTCTGCTTACCATGCAGTGTGCAGGATACAGCGTGAAGCTAATTTAATTTATTTTTTTTACCTTTTCATAGTGAGTCTCAGTACAAATATAAATGAAATATGCTGTGAGACATGCAAGGCATCCTTCACAATAGGTGCTACAGTCTGCTGTTTCCGCCATTTCAAAATGTTGATTCAATCTTTCCATTGTAAACTCGAAGGTTTGCCGATCTATCTGTAATAAATAACTTGTATTTTATAATGATATGACATTTTATATGATATGACTAAATAATATTCACTCAAGGCCACTTTTGGCTCAGGGGCACAATTTTTGTGTAAGCAGGATTGGTTTTGGGTTCAATGCCCACTCCAGGAAATTAAATATTTGTTTCTATTTATATTTTTATTTATTTCTTTAGTGTCTAGGCAAAGCGCTGTGTTGAGTGCTGCCACTCAATACACAACATCTCTAAAATTCCATGGAAAGTGGGAAACAGAGTATCTTAACTAAAGTCCCTGAGTGTGTGCCGGATACAGTGTGCAGCTGATTTTAATATTTACTTATATTATTGTTATTTATATTTATGAATTTATACATAAATAAATGCTAGATTTTCCATTTGTTGCTGTTTTTCATATATTATTTTTATAATAATGAAATGACCTAAATACACATACAGGCAAAAACAATTTTTTGTAGTAATATTTTTAACTTTTAGTTATTATACACACAACTCTGCCTATTATCCAATTTCATAGTGAATATTAAAACATTGAAACAGATATATGCATTTTTTTTGTAATATCTATTATTTTTATCATCTGGTCAACTAAGAAGTCATCAAGGCCATTAAGGCGTGTTGACATTAGATAAACAATAAACTTTCACTTACTCTGTCTTCTAATTCAGGAGGAAATCTCGTTTGAAATTTGACGGCAGTGCCCTCTGAATAGTCTCTTTGTATGAATATTTTAATGCCTTGTTGTGTAGGGGTTTGCTGCGACCCGGGCGTATTAGGCCCTGACGGAATTCTGTTATTCGCCATAGCAATGTTCTACTTTACTAAACAATGTGAATTATAGACACCCAACGAAATCACTAAGCGCACAAGGAATACATAATCTTATTATTTATATATAGTGGCTGTAATAAACTAATTTAAGCGTATTTAATAAAACAAGAAATAGATTCTCGTGATTTCTAAGGGAAACTGACGGTGACGTATTTCATGGTGGTGGACTGACAGTGACAGCTAAAAATTGTTTATGGTATGGGCGCCATTTATTAGAGATACTTTCGTTTAAAAATTGTTTTTTTTGCTAAACCACACATAATACTATATTATCATCTTCATATTATTATGTATTAAAAATAAAAGTTTCGTTTAAAATACATTTGCTTAAATGATTTTTTATATTCCTCTGTGTCATGTTTTACTATATGTCTTAGACAACATAGGAATACTCTTTCAAAAATATATACGCAAAATTATAGTTGTAGTATTTGTTCTTTTTACTGACAAAACAAGCAAATACTATATAATTTTTTTATATAATTTTTGAAAGATTTCATATCCTTTGAAGTATTTTTTTAAATATTTTGTTGTGCTCAATTTGTAAGTTATAAAACATGCATTTCTTAATATATTAAACACAAGACTATTTAAAAAAAACAAGATGAAGTGCGGCGTTGAGCTCCGATACTCAACTCAACTTTTCTCGAAAATTCGCCGAAAAATAGAAACGGAGTATCTCAACAGTATGTTCTCTTGGCCTACCCTGCAATTTGTGTGATACAGCATAAAGTAGAAAAAAAAATTGTTAAATATTTTTTTGCATGTTTAACCCAAATTAAATAATAAAATCAATTAGCTATTGTAACCTATACAAAAAAATAAAAAGTAAGCTTAAAAGGTGTCTTAATTGATTTACGTTCGTAAAACTGTCACTGCTTTAATATTCAGCGGTCGATCGAAGCGAAATCGGCCTAAATAGTTTGCCGTCTATTGGGCGGTAATCAATGGATTATTCTGAAATAATTTTGAAACGTATCATACCATTTTACTGTTTTTATATCCTCCACAGATTGACAAATGGCTCAATATTTTTATAAACTTATTATTTTTATTTTAAACGTTCATTCTTTATAATGTCAAGAGAATAAGTAACTTGAACGTAGGTAATTTAAATTGCATTCAGGCCAAATAAAGGCTTCGTTTTGATTGGAAAGCGACAAAATCTCTATCTTTTAACAGAATTTTAGCCTTTTTTTATATTTAAAATAATTTAACATTTGTAGTATGAAATAACCGAATGACATAACTTATACTATATAAATTAAAAATACGAAATAATATAAAAAAATATGTAGGCACTCGTTTATTTTAATACAGAAATCTTTTATTTAATACTTTTGATGTGATACACTTCTGTTAAATAACATGATGTAATAAAAATGATTTAAATTGAGAAAATTTTAGGCTTTTTGGCATACAAATGTGGTTTAGCGATTGTTATTCCACGTGGAAACATTAAAGTACTGTAATAGTATAAGGAAAGAATATATCAAAAGTTCGCAATATGTACAAACAGGTATATTTGAATATTTAACGCTATTGAAGCGTAATTGACTGTAGGTTCCATTTTCACTATAAAATAAAAAAATGAGCAACATTAGACATGGATATAAAAAAATGTATTGGAAAGAAAATTTTAAAAAATAATAATAATAAAATAAAATTGCAAGGCTGTCATGGCGCAGGAGTATAGCGTTTGAATGTCAGCACGACGGTACGGTTGTTGGTTCCATGCCCACTCCGTGGACTGACTGACAAAATGTCAACACGCAATATCTCGAAAATATTACGGAAAGAGTGTTCAGTATAATTTTTTTCTATATCCTACATAAAAAAAAGGACAAGCGAGAGTCGGGCTCGCTCACTGAGGATTCTCTACAAAAATTGGAGATCTCGAGCTTTTTCTGAAATTCATGATTACTTTAGCCAGAGCTCTTACTAGCTGAAAAATTTCATAATTATACGTCAACCTGAAGTACATCATTAATTTTGACTTCTTTTACTGTGTTGAAATACGCGTTTTTTATATAAACGGCCATATTTTTTTTAAGTATATCTAGAAATATGTTTTTTTTAGGAAATCATGGGACCGTAAATCTCAATATATGGTTTGAATTTTAACTCGATATATCCAAGCGTTTCTGAGATAAAAGCCCTTGACAGACAGTCAGACTTCCTGTTCGGTTCCTTTTATCCTTAAAATATACGGAAACCTAAAAATATTAATATAGGATCTTAGAAGCAGAAGGCACAATATAATGGCTTATTTAGAAAATGCTTCTGTTTGACTATTTGTATAATTAATTTCAATATTTAAAAAAACTTTAGATATAGATCCATTATCCACCCTCAAAGTACTGAAGTATAAAGAAGTAAAACCCTTCATTCATAAAGCAAGAATCGCAACCAATTAACCCCGCAATTAACATTCGAACCAGCTTCAACCTCCGCACAAAACCAAACTTTTGTCTATTACCGCTATTCGACCATTATATAAAAGAAAGTGACACCGACCATTGCGTTCGCATTCCTTACGTAATAACGACACATTTCTTATTAATTAATTATTCGAGTCATATACAACAGAGTGAAAGATGTCGACGCAAAACGGATGCGACACACCGTGAACTGAGTATGAAGTTGGTATGAACTATGGTATGAACAGCTGATAGTTCTTTTGTAGCGGTGACCCAGTCTGAAAGATTTGGAATCTAGCTTAAACTGGAGATCGGAGTGTCTTGGCACTGGGTTCCCTCTGCTCTGGTCTTTCTGCACAAGTAAAGTTCATTAATCTGAATAAAATGATATTTAGTATAATAAATTACAAGTCTTTATAAAGTTTTCTAAAATCTAAAAATGTGCTTTCAAAAATATATACCTATATTTCTACTATATGGTTAAAATTAACAGACAATTTTTCTACGTTAGAGATGACCTGGCTTATAGAACTTTTTGTTTAAGAGGTCTTTCCGTCTGGCCTAGTTTTAGGGTTACGTACGTACGTACGGTGCGTACCTTTTAAGGGAAGAAGGGACTCTTATAAGATCACTTTGTTGTCCAAGCGTCTGTCTGTCTGTCTGTTTATTAAGAGCAATTATAGAACTTAGGAACACTTGAAGATATTGAATTGAAATTCAAACCATATAATCACATCCATGATCCCTTAATTTCCTGAAATAATAGTATTTCTACATTTACTTAAAAAAAAGATATGGCCTAAATAAAGATATGGCCTAATATCGCAAAAAACGCTTATTTCGACCTTATAGAGGGAATGTGAAATTTAGCAGCTAGCATCGACATGTAGGACTAGTTCAACAATAAAAATTAAATTTCTACATATGTGGTTAAATCCTAAAAAGTAATAGCCTTTAAAAGGGGGCAAAATTTGGTATTAAAACCGCTAGTTTAAGTAGGTCTCAGATGAAAGGCGTGACTAAGCTAAGCTTGAATTTCAGAAAAGACTCGCGACCTCCAATTTTTGTACGGAACTCTCGGTTGGCGAGCCCGATGCGCACTTGTCCGGTTTTTTCTTATCTTCACACTGTATCCCGCAAATAGCATGATAGATAGAGGGAACCTGGGAACCTAGAGTTAAAACATTTCCGTTTCCCCACTTGAGGCAAGTATTGAGTGGCGAAATTCAACGCCGGGCTTTGCCTTGTTATCAGAGCGAAGAAATGAAAAATATATTATATATTTCATTTCGTCGAGTGAGAATCGAATTCCTGTCACATTTATCACACGGTTGTGTCCCTACACCACGACGGCCTCGATTTCATTTATAATCTGCTTTGTTAAATAAGCATCTAACATCTTACAAATACATCTATCTGGGATTTGATCACGCACTTAGAACAATATTAAGAGCTTCAATGTATCTTATAAAGTTTAATAATGCCATTTTATCTCAATGGACAGCGTTACATTAAGCAGAACTCTCAGAGAAAATGTAATATCAAGACTCATCATTCTCCACATAATGGGGTCGTATGTGGAGAATAATGATTCTTGATATTACATTTTCTCTGAGAGTTCTGCTTTATGTAACCTTAGGTTCCTAGGTTCTCTCTGCCTACCTGCCTATATGCCAGATATCGCGAGAAGCTCTACTTTATATGTGGAAAAGCGTGAAGCTGAAAAAAGAGTTTTATTTTTCACTCACCTAAATATGATGTAATGAGTATGTATCAATATACATAGTTTTATTTTTTTTTAAATAGTTAACAATTAATATTAGTAAGAGAAAAATCTATCTATATATAAAGATACATGTAGAAATATATATGACACCCCTGACGCTATTACTAGGCCAACGTCAATGTTTGTTTTTGTTACCATTTTAATGGCCCATCAAAGGAATTTACGCATTTAGCAGAGTTTTGCATATCATCGATTTTAGGTGTTCCTATTTCATTGTAGTTAAAAGTTAAATACTATGCTTTTAAAATTCAAATTTCCATTTGAATTATTTTAAAGTGCAATAATTTAATTTTATATGCTAATACTATTAATTTAGTTATTATTGTTATATTTACTAACATGATATATATTCAATCCATTTTGCATACTGTTTGTTCAAATTATTAGATCTCAGTAATATAATATGAGTAACACTAAAATTTTAAATGAAAAATTTACAAGTAAAAGTTACAATTTCATTACATGGTATTAGATTTCATTTTCATATGATATCCCTTATCTAATTAGGAGGCGCTTTAACAGCTACAGTTTTCCAATACAATGTCGTTACCACTTAAAATGTACCACGTTCCGTCGCAAACGTACCGCCGTTGTTAGCACCAAAGCGCATTCGTATCCCACATCACGTATTAATGCTCGTATATAAACTAAGCCCTGGACTACCCTAACATACATTGTGACCGATAGACGGACGGCAGTAAGACGCTCCTGCCGTCAAACCAACAGTGACCGAATAAACAGTGCAATATGTTTAAATTATTTGTGATATTGTCGATAGCGGCATTCGCTAGTGGCCAGTATTCGGCTTCGAGGCTCGTGAGAAACATTTACAATGAATGTTTGAGTCAATATTCGGTGGAGTGTGTTAAACCGAGGGCTCTTGAATGGATTTCCCGTGTGGCTAACGACGATGAGATCAAGATCACGGAAAATCTATCAATCATCAAGAATGCTGAAATCGAAGAAGAACCTGTCGATCCCAGAATGGCCAAGGATCCAGCATTCGCGATCATTGACAAAGTAGACCGCTTCATTGAAACCCATGCAGTGAGAGTGAAAGTACCAGAAGAAATCTCAAACAGTGCTGCATCTGAATACGTGCCAAGATCGCTGATAGCTGATCTTCCTTCTGAATTGGATATGTCTTTGGATGGAGAAGATGTAGTCGATACCTTTGAAGGCAGAAAGAAGAAGATCAAGCTCCCCAAACCTTTGAGAATCAAGAGCAGTGCGTTTCATGTTCCAAATATTTCGTAATAATATAAATGTCTTCAGGTTCTAATTTTTTAATTATTTTTCCAGAACATGGTTTCATCAAGAAGGTGCTCCTTCCTTTCCTCCTTGGTTTGAAATTCAAGGCTTCAGTTTTAGTTCCCCTCGCACTTGCTATGATCGCCTTGAAAACATGGAAGGCCTTGACTCTTGGTCTTATTTCTTTGGTCCTGTCTGGTTAGTATTTAAAAATAAACCTACTATGTTTATATTTATCTATATATTTTTGTGAATGAAAAAGTATTTTATTTATTTTATTAATTTTTCAGGTGCTATGGTCATCTTCAAGTTCACGAAACCAAAAGTTGTTAACTACGAAGTGATCCACTACCCACAACACCACGTCGAGCACCATGTCGACCACCATGCTCCAGCTTGGGACGCGCACGGTCCCTACCAAGCGAGGTCATACGAAGACGCCCACGAAATCGCCTACTCCGGACAAATCTAACCAAATATTATACATAAGATGGACCTCTACCTAATTTATTTATTTAATTTATTTATTTGTAATGTAAATAAAATGTATTATTAAGTTTCAATTTTAATTCAGGGTGATCTTTTAATTTTTCCTACTCCTCATGATGACAAATTTATTGATAAATAAAATCTAAATTCGTTTAAACATTAAATATTCTGCACGAGTAAAGGACGAAATTCTTGGAGCTCATTTGAATAACAGTGAAAAGTCGAAAGTTAGAATGAAATAAATTAGAAAATGCCTAAAGCACATTTGAAAAACTTTTAGCTTAAAGACCTTTAATGTAATCGTATATAAATTGCATTATTTAACTATATTATTTAAAAATCACTATTCAATATCAACTAATATCACTAAAAAACACTATTTAATCAAATACCTACCTACCTACAAATACCTAATACCTAAATAGTATTAAAAAATATTTATTTATTAAAATATTAAAATTTTAACTAATTAATAAAATATAAATAGTTGAGATACAATTTTTTTAAAACATTCCAATGTCATTGTTATTTGTTTTGTTTGCTAATTATGCTGAAACTATATTAGGACTAGTGTCCTATGTGAAATCGTGCTAGTGCACGATTTCATACACACACACACACACACAAGATTTACCTGTACATTTTATATAAATATATAATATTTCATTTTACGATAACTACTCCAGCGTCCCCGTAATTAACCTGATTGTCTTCACTCCTTGCATTTAAATTATAGACTTTCAAGCGAATATTTCTTCTATTGTTTCTTAAGTCACGTTTTAATTTTTCTGAAGAATTTTCATCTAAATCAAAGTTACTTACATTTTTCATTCTGTTATAAGTTATTTTATCAAAAGTTGAATTAAATAAGGCACTGAGATCTGTTAAAATTGAATCACTTTTGTCTGAAGATGGGGTAGTTGATTCGTGTATATCTTCTACACGTTTTGAGTCCATCGTATCGTTTCGTATACTACTTTCATCCGAATTATAATTCAAGGCAGGGCGCAATTCATCCGGCCTCGGTAAAAGTATACTATTAGAAAACGTATTGAATACCTTTGAATGTTTTAAAGGATTCATTTTGTAAATATTGAGAAGTATGTTGAAATTGTCCAAGTTGGCTCTTTTATGCCTGCTTATTGCAGTTAATTTAGAAATTGTTACCTGAAACATTATTGATTTAACTCATTAGTCTGTTAAAGTGCGGTGTTGAGTTACGCGACTACAAACACAGTATCTCGAGTGGAGTGTTTTAACACCTTTGACTTTCCTACAATGACGATTGGATGCAGCTTTATGCAGCTGCTGTTCAAAAAAAGTATAATTAAAACATGTTGTATCTTACCAAGGGTAAAATTGTTACTAATTTCAACAGTATACTAGAAATTTTCATTGTTAGCTGCACAATTTTAAGTCTTAGGTCATATCATTCGAATTGCCGATGTTTACAAAGAACTGTAGCTTTATCGGCATAGTTTCCAATAGAAATTATACAAAACTAGACTAACGTCGAGGTAAATGTAGTTAGTTATTCGATGAATTGCAGGCTAAAAAACATGAATTTTTACCATTTTACGGTTTTCAGATATTTTATTAAATAGTAATATACATGTTTCAAAATTGGTAGTTAACTGTGGGTGGAGTGAGAAATTTTGGGAAGGTAATATCTATATATATCTATGCTTGGGATCTACTGTAAATATTTTGTGTTTTACTATATATATTTTTTGAGGCCTTCAATTTTTGTTTAACTTGACGGTGAACAGGCAAAAAGAACCCAGTGTGCATACACTCCGTTCTCTTTTAATTTTAACGCACCTTATAGGATGTCCCAGTTATAGCAATGTGCCAGAAAAAGCTTATATATGTTGTACCAACAATTATATATGTTGTACCAACAATTACTGCTTGTGTGGGCGATAGAACGAACAGACTCTATTCCACTCCACCACGTAAGCTCCTTTCTTTCAAAATCTAATTTACTATAATATTTCAAACACAAACATACACATTGTCACGTTACGTTGAAAATATTATTTGAAAAAAATCTGAACTACAAAGAAACAAACGAAAGAAATTCACTGTTTTCTTGCATTCCTTTCACTTTGTAAACAATGCATTTGATAATAGCCGAGAAAATTTCCTATAAAAGAATTTAATGTGTTGTCAGACTTTTAAAATCATTTTGCCGGATTTTTATGGAAAAAGAAGAGGAGTAAGTGGTTGTGAATGCGTTGTCGGAACTGGGGGTGAACCTGTATACAGAGTGCAGCTCTGTATACTCGATATTTATAAGTGATTTTTTATTTTCATTAGCTTCCTGGGAAACTAGTGTTAGGATACTCCGTCCCCTACTTTCTGCCGAATTCTTGCGAGTGGCGGAGCTTAATCTCGGAACTAGGCGCCACGACTGCTTCGATATCATTAAGAAAACCACAGTTTTAAGGCATTGTCAAAATTTTCTTCCTCTAGGCCATAATTCATACAGTTAAAAAATACAATACCTTAAGAGTAATTATCATGTTATAAATGGCAACATTTTCACCGTTAATAGCAAATATAAGTACTATAATGCATAAGCATCACGTCATTACGACATAATGAAGCGTCTTTGGTAAGTTTACGTTTTCTATATAGGCAACTTAATTTTTATTGTCTTGTAATATGTTAAGCTTTTTAAACAGCTTAATTTTTTTAAATATAAATATAGCTGTAACCCGCCTGAAGCAGAGTAGTCCTAATAATACTAAACTGTCTCTAGTTTAATGTTAGGACACTCCATTCCCCACTTTCCGCAGAATTCTGGAGGTATTGTGGGTAAAGTTGCGAAACTGGATTTAACTTAATAAAATATAAAGAAACAATAGTCACCAAATTAATTAATTTCAGGTTAATTATAATTATATGGCCTAAAATCGTTCTATCATATAGAGCTGTTCAATGGGACGCTCCACCTATAGAAAAGGAGCATGACCCTACACGTTATACGACCACTTCATCACCATTTTTACAAGGAACCGATGTAAGAGTACCATATGAATACGAAACACCGGATTTTCGGGTAGAGGAACCTTTCTTTTTGCCACATGTTGAGGGTTGGTATGGGGAAATGTTGAGGCCTTATAGGGCATCCCCACATTATAAGGCCACCATTCGTTGGTCGACTACTGTAAGTATTGATTTTGTTTATCATTAATAATCTCCTATTAAATAAGGTTAGCCAGAGGGAACTAATGTTACGACACAATATTTAGTTCTTCATTTCGAGGCCGGTCGTGGCAGGATTCGATCCCCAGTTGAGGAAATGAAATATTTATTTAAATGTATATTTTCATTTCTTCGCTCTGATGTAGGGGCAGCAAAGCATGTCGTCGAGTTCCAACACGCAGGCCTCCAGAATCCCCACGAAAAGTGGGGAACGGACTGCCTTAACACCAGGTTTCCTCTGCCTACCCTGATGTGTGCGGTATAATTTATGTTATTCATTTTTATTTGTGTGTTCGTGTGTTTAAAAAAAATATGTGTTTCAATTAATGAACAAAAAACTAACAAATAAAATATTAATCAGCTTCACGCTGTATCTCGCTCACAGCAGGGTAGGCAGAGGGAACCTAGTGTTA